>CM076583.1:1095408579-1095687271 GCA_034641835.2 Pinus albicaulis
TGAAAAAAAAAAAATCTTTACGTGATTGATCGACACGTTATATTGACCCTATGTATGAAAACTTGGAAATAATAGAATATACCTTAACTATTTCTCTGTTATTAGCCGACGATTCTGAGAGTCGGTAAAATATTACATATATATATATATATATAAGTGGGAATTGATGTATATATACATAACCTATTATCCTTACGTGTAGGGGTAAGTAAGTTATCCAAAGTTGTAAAAGAGCAAAACTCCAACCAATGATGTAAAAGGGTTGGTCATATATATAAGATATATGTAGATACGATCTATATGTGTATAGAATAATGATCCTTGAGTTAATATTACCAAGGATTAGGTATACAAAATATGTTATACAAAGGATTCTAAGTTCATATATTTTATGTATACCCAGAAGTGCTATACATATACTCCTTAAATTAAAACAATACACTACATAGGCAAGTAGCATATGTGGTAAGTAGATCCATATAGTGATCTCTAAAACCTACCTATATAAGGATATTAACTCTATGTATATATGAATACATAGGCATATGTATGGAGTATATGGGAAATTCAAAAAAAATAAAAGGTATTACTATAATACTGAACATTAATATTGAATATTCGATGGGTAGGATATTGAATATTAATATAATATATATATATGTGACAATATATATGTAGATTATATGAATGAAGTGATATGAATAAGTCAACCTAAATTAATGAAAGGGATTGACCAGCGTATAGAACGCAAAGACCCAAAACGGTTATTAGATTCTCCAACCACAAATTATATATATGTCAGCATACCAACGTCTAAGATGTAGAATAAAAGTTGTACTTTATAATTGTTATGGGAGAATAGTATATATCGATGCATGTAGATATATATAAATATATACACCTTAATATATATGAGGAGGTGGTATAAAGCGCACTTTAAAAGTGTTAGTAGTCCAATGGTATAGGCCTACATATATATGAATAATTATATATATATGTGCATAGATAAAACCATGACATATACGTGGAAGTTAAGAAAGAGGCATTTTAGACTTCTATGGGTATGAGATTGGATATATATACCTATATAGAAATATATATATATATATATATATATGCATAGGATTGGTAAAGTGGCACTTTAATTTGATTCCACTTTAGTGAATTCAATAAGTGCATGGGGGAAACTTTGAGAATGAAAATCTATCCTATGGAAATTAACTAGAATTGGAAAAGTTGCTAGTAGAAAATCCATAAAAGAGATTATTTTAAATTTGGTATATATATGGTAACACTTTCAAAAAAAGGCTTGAACTTATATATGAATATATATAAATATAGGGATATATATATATATTCATATGTTCATCAAATTAATATTGCTAAGGCTATATATATATCATACATATATATATATATATATATATATATATATATATCATGGTTACTTATACAATAAGGTTTGGAAATATATATGATATATACAAACCTAGTGGATATATATATACATGCTCATGAGAGGTATATTGCCCAATGTTTGAGATGCAAGTAGTATATGAGTAAGTGGAAATTGTATCCTATAAATAAGGCAGGTATACTGCCATAAAAGAAAAGAGGATTGAAGTACATGTGTTAATTACAATTAAATGGTTGATTTAGTAATTGTAGAACCATTACATGGAGTTAGGCAGGAACGAATGAAGGGATAAATTGAAAATTTCCTGATGACTTACTTAAGGAAGAATATTCTTGTAATGGTGGAAGAATGACTTCCTAATTATTTAGTTATAATAATTTATATTATTTCATGGAAATAAAGTATATTTTCAAAATTGGTATATTTATGGGTTGCTTTTGTTAGAAAGCATGAAAGATTTATGGGTTGCTTTTGTTAGAAAAAAAAATATAGAATGCTTTTATGCAATAGAAAAGAAGGAATTCTTTTATGACCCAGGAAAAAGTTGAAATACTTTTATGATTTATGAAATCTTTCCCATTTAAGCTGATGAGTCTTTGAAAAAGGGGAAACTGTGTCAAATTCATTTTTGGCATTAACAAGTATTGATATTGTAAATGTGATGAATTATAGAAATTACATTTATCACTAGAAAAGGAAACATGAATTCTCACTATAAAAATTTTTGGTGCAAATTTTATTAAAGTTAAATTTCTTGAGTCTTAAATTAAAAGACAGAGAAATGATGTAAATCATTCAGCTACAAACCGAGAGAAAAGAGGATGAGCTGTAATCTGGACTTGGGTTTGGGGTAAACCCATCAGCTCTAAATTTGTTCACTTAAGTTTCAAACTAGTGGGTACAATTTCATGTGAGAGGTAGGCATGGAATTGTAGAGATTATTAATGAAACTAGTTGTTACTAATTAAATTAAGTAACTAACAAAAGAAACAATGAAAAGATACTAGAAGTACAACTATAAAATGAGCAAGGGTAAGCATAACCATGCATGTGATCCAATTGTTTTCTCTCATTTATGTGTACTAATGAAAAATTTGAGAAATTGTTTAGCCAAGTGTGTAACAGGAAATTGGGCACTCTGGAAACAAAGAGGAAAAAGGTGAAGATAAATCACCTAGAAAATCCAGAAAAGCTGAAGTGAACCAAGTGGTGCGAGGAAAGAATCTCACTGCAAAACAAGGAAGGATAAGTAGTGTACTAAAAGTACACTAAACTATTATGAATCTGAACGGTTTGATTAATAACTGAATGTCTTAAGTTATTGAAATGCAGAATGCTGTTGTGAATTATCAATTATATGTACCGGATCTTACTTACATTGGTATGAATTGTGGACAGAGAAACCAGGATAAAAGATCTTCCATATAGACTTCTTGTAAAGAAGTAGGAAGAAAGCCAACTGCATAAGGCATCAGTAAATATAGTGGGGGCAGGAGAGTACTCTGCTAGAAACTAATGGCTTATACATTAGCCCTACCATTGCTTATTAAATTTCCTGATATATTTTATGTCTCCTTGTTCGAAAGGAAACGTTATAATACATGATGCTTCTCACATGAGTGATTTGAATTGTGGTCCAGGTGGAACCAGAAGAGGAATTTCCTTCCAGAGTCGCTTCAAGGATGAAAGCGAGAAGAAATGGAATGGCAGAAGTGAACAGTAGCTCGGGTAAAGGTGCAGTGGAGCACTTTACTGCTAAAAACGCTACATGGCACAGAGAAGCTCAAATGATGGAAAAGCATTCATAATTATGTTCAAAATCAACTAGTAGATAGTTGTCAACACCGAGGACGGTGTTTATTTTCAGAGGGGGAATATGTGACACCCCCAAGTTCTATGCTTTTCAAATGAGACATTTGAACATAAATCCAAAGGGGAGTGGACCCCAGTGGATGATTATTGTGTGGATGTGGTTAATTTTGTAATTATGAAAAATAAATAAAATATTATGTATGCACTATGACCAAAAATAGAATTGAGATCACTTGCCAAAATCCATGAGGATGGATAAGGCAAAAAATCCCCAAAAAGCTTTCAAAAATCCTTGAAAGAAATTTATTTAGATTTAAGGAGAAATCTAAATTTCCCCAATGAAGAGGAGTAGTTGGGAAGAGGTGAGAAAAGCTGGAAAAGCTGAGGAAAAGCTTAAAGCAGCTTTAAGGAACCCGAAGAGGGGAAAGCCTAGGCTAAACAGGAAAGAAAGCATCCTGCTATTCTGGACACAGAATTAGAAACATGCTTTGGGGTGTGAGCTTAAATAAGTTGATCCTAGACAGATTAGGGGTTGATCTGTGCTAGGAGGTGATCTCTGCTCGGGGGTGAATCCTGGGAGATAAAGAGGATTCTAAGGCTGGGAGGACTGGTCATGGTAGAGGTGTGCATGCATAAATTTGGAGATATCTGTAAGTCTGTGTTAATCATATCCCTACGGATCTATACTTAAGCGATATATATATCTGTATGAATTAAATAAATGAGAATATAAGCTCGGTAATTTAAATTAGTACTGTACCTAGGTATGCGCCTAAAATAAAGTGTGCTAGCCGTAGGCCAAGCCTAAATGCATTAATCGACATGATAATAATAGAATAAAATGGTAAGTGGGTAGGTTGATACCATAAGGCAACGAGAATCGAAGCTTTATGCAACCGTGATAAACATCATTTCTGTGTGGAATTATAACGCAGCAATCATATAAATTTTACAATCGGGAATCTTCAAAACTATTATGCCACGATCCTTAGGGTTATCCATAAATACTTAAAATGATTATGGTAAAGCTGTGTAGAATAAATCGGCATCCCAAAATCAGAAGGACCGACCGATATTTCGGCGACCATCATTGGCGTAAGTTGATAAAAATACCGGAAAAAAAAATTCATGTGAGCAAGTGATAACACTGAAAACCATTAAGAAACGCCTATATTATAAACACATACCGAGCCTGGATAAAAAACGTAGAGGTCAGGATATCGGGTTGTAGACAGAATGTTAAGACGTATTCACAGAAATCCCTAGATTCATATTCTGCCATGAAAGGGAGTTTTGAGGAAGTAAGCCAGGATAAACAAATAGTAAATCCTCTACAGGTTAATTAAAACTACGGTGGAGGTCGATCCATCCTAACCTAGCAGCCACCGGAACAAAAATGTAAACGACATAAACTACACACCAACAAAACGATTAACAGAACTGAGATGGGATAGAACGCAACAATGAAATTAATCCAGGCCACTTGCTCAACAAGATCTGGTTCGCCGGGCATCGGCACCTGTAGAACAGTTGACAGAATTGTTAACAGAAACAATAAAAGCAAAATAAACCCAGGTTCCATTCGGTAAAGATCCATACCTGGGTCATACAAATTGCTAGACTTCTGCAATGCTCACCTTTACCAGAAGGGCAAGGCCGCACAGAGAGGTGGGGCGTAGGGATAGAAAACAATGAGAGAGGGACAAACGAACTACCATTGTGAATGATAAGTAATGGCAGAAGCAAGGGTTAAAAAGGAAGAAAACTGTAGTCGAACGCCCAAATATACACTGAGCACGTGCTGGCGCGATAGAGGGTTAGCGTGCAGAGCAAGGACTCGAACCCTAGTCGGCGTTTTGAGAGTGAATACGAAATCCCAAAGGGGATTTGAGGGATGGGCCGCGCAGTACCATCGCATCCCATCTATCTGTTTTTCCCGCAACCGTTGGTACGATGCCGGCGAAGTTCGGCTAAAGACAGCTATGGGTTCTGAGGAAAGGAGCTGCAGCTGTACCGTATAGCTCGTGATGACACCTGAATCCAGGTGATGTGGAAAAGCGGAAGAAATTCTGCTAGGAAACCCTGCCGTGGCCTGCTGGCGAATCTCCCTCTGCAACAAGTAATGACGATGCATAAAAAGGCGGAGTACTGGAACGGAAAAATGCAGACCGGGCATATACGAAATCTTTAACCCTAAACATAATGCAATAAAACACGACAGCAAAACAATGACCATATCGAAATAAATATACGATGAGAGATTTCACAGTTTCCCCGCGGTGACAGTTAATGGAGCGAACTTCATCGAAGGGGGCCGGCGTAGAAATCAGGTTCCGGTTAAAAATATGTATATATCTATCCGCCAGATCGGAAGTGGAAGTTCAACTATGGCGTAGTTATTTCATGCGCGGCCATGACCGTAGGTTGGGCCCAATGGTTTCATTGACCGGAGTCTAACCGCTAAATTAATGAAATATAGTTGGCCTTCCAAGCGTAAATGTATACGGGGTAAATCAAGTAATGGTTGACCTATGAACGAACTCGCAGGTGGAGTTCCGAAATATCCATATCATCATGGTATAGATATATATATATTGTGCTGGAAACGGTGCGCTCGCAATGAAATTGGTGCGTTAGGTTACACCTACGCCCTCCTCATTTCATAGTACTCGTACACCGCGTATACATAAGGGGTCATATATCTATGAATAAGTTGGTATAGTTAAATAGAAAAAGGGTCGAGTGATTATTACAAAGTCATTATATAAATATACACTTTCATATATGATACTTAGCGGATTTATAAAATATAATATATGGTTTTATATATATATATATATATATATATATATATATATATATATATATAAAAGATTGAAACGTAACCATGGGGAATCTTCATATATGATATGTAGTGGGTTTACAAAATATAACATATGGTTTTATATGTATATAGGACAGCGAAACTAATTATTCACTAGGGGTGCACTGTAAATTACAGTAGATAAACAGTGGGGTTTTGAAAAACATCGATATTGATACCATATATATCATATGCCACGTAGAAATGAACGCACCCTTTCATAATGTCATAGAATGGTATAATCATACACATAGTGGTTACACGTACAACTATACATAGAGATGGGTCTAATTACCTAGGGTAGTACGCAAAGGTTGAAGTGACTTTATGAATCGACATATCAATATAATTACATATGGATATAATTATATATGGATTTACTAAAATATGAGCGACCTATATAGAGTATACCAATTAACATAGGTAAGTAAAAATATACGCATATGATATTTATGAATTTGATATCGGTATGGACGTATTAAAGAGTTACGAAGTAGACCTATTGTGTAGGGTATATACAATTATCTTGTGTATATATATGCGAGACATGAACTTAACATATATATAAATATGTTACATATATATATGGATGCAAGATGTATACCCATGGTATGTAGGATATACAATTACCCTATGATATATAGGTGTGATATATGAATTTGATATATACCTAGATGTGGTATATATATATATATAGAGGTAAGATGCATACAAATCTTATATAAATTATACAACTATCCTATGTCATATTTAGGTGAGATATATGGAGTTAATGGGAATAGTTTTAAGAGAGTCATGGATTTGATAATGGAATTCAAAGGTACTTGAAGAAGAAAAAAAAAAAGAATTAATATAATACTGAATATTAATATTGAATATTCGATGGGTAGGATATTGAATATTAATATAATATATATATATATATATGTGACAATATATATGTAGATTTTATGAATGAAGTGATATGAATAAGTCAACCTAAATTAATGAAAGGGTTAGACCAGCGTATAGAACGCAAAGACCAAAACAGTTATTAGATTCTCCAACTACAAATTATATAGGTGTATGGGTCGGCATACAAACGTCTAAGATGTAGAATAAAAGTTGTACTTTATAATTGTAAAGGGGAGAATAGTATATATCGATGCATGTAGATATACATAAATATATACACCTTAATATATATGAGGAGGTGGTATGAAGCGCACTTTAAAAGTGTTAGTAGTCCAATGGTATAGGCCTACATATATATGAATAATTATATATATGTGCATAGATAAAACCATGACATATACGTGGAAGTTAAGAAAGAGGCATTTTAGACTTCTATGGGTATGAGATTGGATATATATACCTATATAGAAATATATATATATATATATATATATATATATATATGCATAGGATTGGTAAAGTGGCACTTTAATTTGATTCCACTTTAGTGAATTCAATAAGTGCTTGGGAGAAACTTTGAGATTGAAAATCTATCCTATGGAAATTAACTAGAAGTGGAAAAGTTGCTAGTAGAAAATCAATAAAAGAGATTATTTTAAATTAGGTATATATATGGTAACACTTTCAAAAAAAAAAAAAAGGCTTGAACTTATATATGAATATATATAAATATAGGGATATATATATATATTCATATGTTCATCAAATTAATATTGCTAAGGATATATATATATCATATATATATATATATCATGGTTACTGATACAATAAGGTTTGGAAATATATATGATATCTACAAACCTAGTGGATATATATACAGGCTCATGAGAATGTTTGAGATGTAAGTAGTATATGAGTAAGTGGAAATTGTATCCTATAAATAAGGCAGGTATACTGCCATAAAAGAAAAGAGGATTGAAGTACAAGTGTTAATTACAATTAAATGGTTGATTTAGTAATTGTGGAACCATTACATGGAGTTAGGCATGAATGAATGAAGGGATAAATTGAAAATTTCCTGATGACTTACTTAAGGAAGAATATTCTTGTAATAGTGGAAGAATGACTTCCTAATTATTTATTTATAATAATTTATATTCTTTCATGGAAATAAAGTATATTTCCAAATTGGTATATTTATGGGTTGCTTTTGTTAGAAAAAAAAAATAGAATGCTTTTATGCAATAGAAAAGAAGGAATTCTTTTATGACCCAGGAAAAAGTTGAAATACTTTTATGATTTATGAAATCTTTCCCATTTTAAGCTGATGAGTCTGGGAAAAAGGGGAAACTGTGTCAAATTCATTTTTGGCATTAACAAGTATTGATATTGTAAATGTGATGAAATATAGAAATTACATTTATCACTAGAAAAGGAAACATGAATTCTCACTATAAAATTTTTTGGTGCAAATTTTATTAAAGTTAAATTTCTTGAGTCTTAAATTCAAAGACAGAGAAATGATGTGAAATCATACAGCTACAACCGAGAAAAAAGGATGAGCTGTATTTTGGACTTGGGTGGGGAAAACCCATCAGTTCCAAAATTGTTCACTTAAGTTTTGAACTAGTGAATACCAGTTCATGTGAGAGGCAAGCATGGAATGGTAGAGATTATTAATGAATCTAGTTGATTTCTAATTAAATTAAGGAATTAACAAAAGAAACAATGAAAAGATACTAGAAGTACAACTATAAAATGGGCAAGGGTAAGCATAACCATGCATATGATCCAATTGTTTTCTCTCATTTATGTGTACTAATGAAAAAGTTGAGAAATTGTTTAGACAAGTGTGTAACAGGAAATTGGGCACTCTGGAAACGAAGAGGAAAAAGGTGAAGATAAAGCACCTAGAAAATCCAGAAAAAACCGAGCTGAACCAAGTTGCGTGAGGAAAGAATCTCACTGAAACACAAGAAAGGATAAGTAGTGTACTAAAAGTGCACTAAACTATTATGAACCTGAACGGTTTGAGTTATAACTGAATGTCTTAAGTTATTGAAATGCAGAATGCTGTTGTGAATTATCAATTATATGTACCTGATCTTACTTACATTGGTATGAATTGTGGACAGAGAAATCAGAATAAAAGATCTTCCATACAGACTTCTTGCAAAGAAGTAGGAAGAAAACAAACTGCGTAAGGCATCAGTAAATAGAGTGGAGGCAGGAGAGTACACTGCTGGAAACTAATGGCTTAGCCCTACCATTGCTTATTAAATTTCCTGATATATTTTATGTCTCCTTGTTGGAAAAGAAAAGTTATAAATTTTGTATATGATGCTTCTCACATGATTGATTGGAATTGTGGTTCAGGTGGAACCAGAAGAGGAATTTCCTTCCAGAGTCGCTTCAAAGATGAAAGCGAGAAGAAATGGAATTGCGGAAGTGAACAGTAGCTCGGGTAAAGGTGCAGTGGAGCACTTTACTGCTAAAAAGCTACATGGCACAGAGAAGCTCAAATGATGGAAAAGCATTCATAATTATGTTCAAAAATCAACTAGTAGATAGTTGTCAACACCGAGGACGGTGTTTATTTGCAGAGGGGGAATATGTAACACCCCCAAGTTCTATGCTTTTCAAATGAGACATTTGAACATAAATCCAAAGGGGAGTGGACCCCAGTGGATGATTTTTGTGTGGATGTGGTGAATTTTGTAATTATGAAAAATAAATAAAATATTATGTATGCAATATGACCAAAAAGAGAATTGAGATCACTTGCCAAAATCCATGAGGATGGATAAGGCAACAAATCCCCAAAAATCTTTCAAAAATCCTTGAAAGAAATTTATTTAGATTTGAGGAGGAATCTAAATTTCCCCAATGAAGAGGAGTAGTTGGGAAGAGGTGAGAAAAAGCTGGAAAAGCTGAGGAAAAGCTTAAAGCAGCTTTAAAGGATCCCAAGATGGGAAGCCTAGGCAAAACAGGAAAGAAAGCATCCTGCTATTCTGGACGCAGAATTAGAAACATGCTTTGGGGAACTTCGAGCTTAAATAAGCTGCTCCTAGACAGATTAGAGGTTGATCTGTGCTAGGAGGTGATCTCTGCTCGGGGGTGAATTCTGGGAGATAAAGAGGATTCTAAGGCTGGGAGGACTGGTCATGGTAGAGGTGTGCATGCATAAATTTGGAGATATCTGTAAGTTTGTGTTAATCATATCCCTATTTTTATGAAATTGGGATGTTATATTCCTTTAGTCAATCTATGCAATTGTGATATGAGATTCCTTTATGCAATTTATGAAATTGTGATATGATATTCCTTTATGCAATTTATGAAATTGTGATATGATATTCCTTTATACGATTTATGAAATTGTGATGTTATAGGCTTTTATGAAATTTATGAAGTTGTGATGTATAGTACATTATGTAATGTATGAATTGTTATGTTAGGTTGCATTTTGCAACTGTTAGATGGATTAATGGTTCAGTAACTTCTGTAATGGTAACTACAGCTATTGACAGTAGATACAAATGGTTGAGTGTAGGGATGAGTACATTGTAGTAATGATGGTTGAGACGATAGATTAATTGAGAAGCCAATATAATAACCATGGATAGGTATAGATGGCTATCTTCTAAAGGAGTATTTAATTTTGTGTGTATAAACAGAAGATGTTAACAAATCAATACCCACGAACATTAAGTTCCAGATAAATGAATATATCATACAATACTGATGGCACATAATTCACTGTGATCAATAACAGAAAGTAGGGAACAACAACCCTCAGCTGTGTCACAATGGAAAGAATTGTAAAAATTAGAATTTACAGTATTCTATTAAATGTAATGGTACACATATGGAGGTAGCAGTTGAATCCTAACTAAGTACGAGGATTAATAATAGGGATTCTAAACTATCCAGTTCAATATTCTCTCCCTCCATTGGAGTGAAGCAAGAGGAGCTGTTTCCTAGTTCCCCCTGGAACAGTTAAATCTGTACCAAAAATATCACACATGTTGAATGTCTATAACAATCAAATAAGGGGGAAAAAGCCTATTGCAAAATCTATTGTGTAATAACAGTCTGTGTGAAGGAAGATTGTAAGCATGTGTAAAACACCATGAACAGAGCATCTGGTTACCATCCATAGAACTATTGGGGAAGTAGTGGAGCAATGGGGGTGAACTACGTAGAGATAGATGTATGCGAGGAGCCCTACATCTATACTTAGATGCTGAAACTTTAACATATTGAACATATTAGCAAACCGGCAAACTGGGAAGTTTGATTAAGGGCTTAGTGATCATCCTGCACCGCAAACCTGAGACATGCAAGGTAAAATATGTAGGTATAGAAGTCTACCATATGAACTGAGAAGAGGGGAGGTTAAGCCCAAAAATCCTCATGGAAATGCTTGTATTCCAGGGCTGTCTGTAGGTACTGAAAATAATCTAAACCCCAGATAACAGTCTGCATTGTGGCTGATGCAGTATACAAATTTTAATTGATATCGACGCAGAAAGCAGAGAATGTTAAGTTATGTTATATGGGTAGCACTCATCGTAGGGGTGATGAATATAGACCTATTAGGATTATAGACCTTAAGAGAGACCTGTTGAATCTCATTCGGAGTAAAATGAAATAATTATAGAAGAGGAGTTAAGAATTTTACAAAGAGTAAACGTGAGGATGAGGTATAACGAATGTTATTAAATAATAACATAACCCTATGAAAAAAAAATGGGTTTGGGAGACGTGACAGTATTGCGACAACTCAACTGTTGTTTTTACAGCTAAGAACAACAAAAGTGGGAGTTGGAATAAACACATCAACATTAAGTATTTAGCTATAAGGGAATGTGTTAAAGAAAAGAAAGTGGTCAGTGAGCACATTAGCACTGAGTTGATGATCACTAATCCTTTGACTAAGGGCATGCCACTGTTTAAATTCAAGGATCATGTAATGAATATGGGACTTGGTTCCATTATGTAGTTTCTCATTGTATGAATAATGTTATTTTAATGAAATTCTTAATTATTGTGATGTTTTTCTCATATTTATTTGCACCTTAATTTGATTTGAGAGAATTCATCTATGTACGATCAAGAATGAACATAGGGTTTATTCATTAAGAAATTGTTGGCACAGAAATTTTAATAGAAATAAATACATAGTAATATATGGAAGATAATACTCGTCATTAGAGGACTTATCACCATGATTCATGTATCTATTACTTAATACAGATTTTCAATGGGTTTTAAGATGAGACATTAAGATTGGAAGTATGGACCAAGTGGGAGAATGTTAAGCTCCCTCTCCCAACGTGTGATTTCTGGAAACTGATCTGTAGTTGTTTCCTTAAATTAAGGAAACCAACTATAGTTACTTCCTTAAATTAGGAAATCAACTGAAGTTAATTAATTTCTTTTTGGGAGCTTCTGATGTGATCCGTTACTCCCATTGTAGTTATCTAGTCTGTTACTCCCATTACCGTTATCTACCATGATTTGTGGAACACTTAACGAATAGCCAACAGAAGCTTGATGGAAGCTTGACTATAAATTCTTATGTTTGGTCCCCAAGCTCACTAACTTAATCCCCTTCAGCCTTACTCCATCAAGTTAGAGTGAGGAGGGCTTGGAAGTGCCTTCAAATTTTCTTTAGTGTTGGTGTTGAGGACGCAGTGCTGTGTAGTGGCTACGTTAAGGAGGCTTCGTTGCAGAAAAGTGAACGTGGAGAAGAACTCTCGAGGCTCTGGCTGCTGCGTTATAGTTTTATTAAAGTATGTTTCGTTTCCTTGAAGAATTTGCAATAAACCATTCATTTGAGCACCTCTTGGAGCATTGATCTTTTTGCAGATTTCATCTCTGCAAAAATACTTTTTCTACAAAGTATAATTCATCAATGGTTGGAGGTATTATTTAATGGGAAATTTAAAGTTTTAAGTTTTAATTTTCGATTCCTTTTAAGTATTTTTTCTGCATTTTGAATCCTTATTTTTGCTAACATGATATTCTTTATTATTGATAGTTTCAGGGGTATCATGGATTTCTATTAAAATTTGTATAAGGGAATCTCAAATAAAAAAAAATTTAAAAATATAGATAAGGTTATAAGAAAATAAATAAATACTTAAAAATCTAATAGTATATGATATATTTAAATTAGAACTTAATAATAACAAAAAGATGAGTGTATTAAAATTAATAATGTTTAATTATTCTATAATAATTTGGGATTGTATTAATAATAATTTGGGATTCAAGGTCAAATGTTACTAGTAGAATAAGTTGACGATGTACCCAGTGAGACGGGCGACCTAGGATCAAACTACATAGAGACCACAGAGGTTGTTGAGCCCCTGGTAGAGGGAGGAGGTAAGTCACACCGTGGTAGAGGGAAGAGACAAGTTATAGCCTCTGGTGGTAGAGGGAGGAGACAAGTTAAACATCGTTAACTTAGTGTTGGTGTGGCTAAGGCCGAGTTGGATCCAGGGTGATTTTAACGTCTTAGATGTCCCTGGGTGGTGGTTTATCAATTCACAGAGAAAGGCTGATCAACTCAGACCCTTTATGAAAAAATATGGGATTAAGGAAATTATTCTAACTAACTATAGAGTAATAACAATTCAAAATAAAGGAAGTTTTATATGTGAAAGTAAACATTTCCAGAAATAAATTGAGAAAAAGGAAGCCTTCTTTTAGCTACAATATTTTATTATTATTTTGTTTTGTTTTAACAATCAAAATATTAAAAAGAAAATCAAGATATGCAGAAAAAAAATAAAAAAATTAAGTGTATGGTATAAAAGAAATATATCAACAAAGAAAGAGCCATTTACAACTTGATAATTTTAAAGAAATGAAAGACATCCAAGAGAATATACTACTAGATTTATGAAAAATGCATAAATAACTAGGGAAACATTAACTATAATCTTATTAAAAAAATTAAAATTAGTATCTAAAATTTAGAAAACATCCTTTGGTATATTACTAACAAAAATCATCAATCTTCTCAACAAAGAATGAGTCAACGTCTTCTTTGAAGATTATCTCCAAACAAAACAAAACTAGTTACATATAAATTAAAAACATATAAAATAATATAAATGTATAGCTATTAATATATTTGATTATTTTTATCTACTAATGAAAATTAAAAAACATATATATTTATTTATAAAATAATATATATTTATTTATTAGTTAGGGCCATAAACCGGTATTAGGTGATTCTAAACGCGTATATTCACTAAATATAATGTGATTTCTACCAAAGTTTTGGAACATACAAATTATGGATTATAGTAGTTTTAATTCAAAAAAATATTGATATTAGCAATTAAATACATAATTTTATTTTGCAATATGTTTTTGATTATTTCTTTAATTTTGTGAAATAATTTAATTTATTTTCAATAACTTTTATTTTACCTTTTAATCAAACTTATTAGTTAAAAAAAAATCGTAATTCAAAAATTTAAACTATATATTTTAAAAAAATAATTAGAAAAAAAACATTGCAATAAAAAAATACAAATTTACTAACAAATAAATGTCAACTCAAGCACCGCTGGAATCCTACGAAACAACTACAAAGATGGAGAAATAAATAATACGATATGTTTCAAGTATGAACAGAAATATTGGAATACGTGACACTACATAAAACTAACACATAAACCGAGTAAAGTTGAGATGGAATTTAAAATAAAATTTTAATTACCCGATATAATTTGTATTAATAATTTGTGTGTTTTTTGTTATATTTATTATAAATATTATTCATTTATAATAGTTTACTTTATTTAAATTAATGATATATATATTAATAATTTTAATTTAAAATTATTCAACATATAACTAATTATATTATCAAATTAAATGAAATAATTTTTTTATAATACATATAGCTTTTCAAAATAGTTTATTTAACAACTCTGTATTATTTATTTATGTATATAAATACATGTATTCATATTCAAATTCAAACACAAAAAGTTAAATTAATGAACGAAAACCATCTACATTCCTTCACTATGATTAAACAATCAAGAAGAATATTTCATTATGGTTGATTGATTTATAGTCAATGTTATGCATATATCCTTAGTTATCGAGAGATGTTAATAATCCACAATTTATTATCCCATGTCACTTGTGAGTGAATTTTTAAATAACATTAAATAGAAGCTAAAATTTTTTTACAAATTTTTTATATTTTATAAAATATTAGCTGTAATTTAATTAGGTTTCAAATTTGTGGAAAAGAAAATTGGATTTCTCGCGAGATTTTGATAAATTTAGTTAGCCATTTTGGGAAATATAGGTATGTTGTCAAGTTTCAAGATTTGGGGTGTTCTTTGGGAAATCTAGGTATGTTGTCAAGTTTTAAGATTTCGGGTGTTCTATCTCTTTTTGATGGTTCTCAATCCATTTTCCCCATAAAAAATCAGGATTTAGGAAACTCTCATGTACAATCTGTTGTGACAGAAATGTGTAGATTGAGATGATTTTTTGACCTCTATAAAAAATTTCAGCTTGGTTAGAAAACACCTTGGCTTATGTGAGTTTTAGATTTCTAAAAGTTATAGGGCCAAATCTAATGGATAGGGGTTGACAATGAGAGCCATGTTGAGGGAATTAAATTATTCCAAGGGCTATCCCAACTCATCAATTTTTAGTCTAGATGATAGCAACCCAAGAGTAGATAGTTCATTCTTCCATTCAATATTAAAAGTGACCCGGACCTAAACTCAACCTAGTTAAAAAAAATAGAATAATAACAAAACAATATTCATATTTATAAAAATTATTAAAACTAAACTCAACCTGAACTCAACCTGGTTGAAAAAAATAGAATACTAACAATAACGATATTCATATTTATAAAAAAATTAACCGATAATAAAATCTATATCAATATAACAGTTTGTCATAAAATCATATTTTACATGTTAGATGTGAGAATTTTGTGATCCATAGATTAGATAAATTTCATTTTGGATTAATCACATCATTAGGATTTGGTTGACGTTTCGAACCAACTAATGTGGTTGGTCCTTAGGGCAAGCTAAAAATCCAATCGATCTAATTGAATAAATAGTGTGGATGCATCATTGCTACTTTTGTTGTTAGGATTTCTGAAAAGGACCACGTGGAGTCGGAGAAATCCCATATTCTTGAATTCTTTGAGAATAATGGGTGTAATAGATCCGAGGGCCATAGGGATTTTCAAAAATCCCTTAATGCATTAAAAGGAAAATCTTCTCGAGTGTATCCGGTTTCCAAGGTTCACCTCCCTTTTATCCAAGGAACCACAGACATATCCATGTCCTCAGAAGGAATAATGTCTCCTTTTCTTTCAAATCCCTTTGTACTATTAGGAATTCTCTCGAATATGTCAAGGACCCTACCGACCCTAAAGACATGAACGGTGTCTACACAATTCGTTGTTCCTTTGGCACACCCTACATTGGTGAAATAGGTAGATCCATGAGACAGAGAATCCAGGATCATGCTGCATACATTAGGCACAATCGATCTCACACATCTGCTCTTGTAGAACATGTGGAGAAATCATGTCACCATGTTTGCATTGAAGACTCTAAAGTCATCGCTAGGGTTGACCACTTCCATCATAGGAAGCTTAGGGAAGCCATTGAGATTGAGTGACCTGTTAAGAATTTAAATAGGGATGATGGTTGGAAGTTGAGTGAAAGCTCGAATCCAGCTCTTTGTAGATAGTTTTTTTGTTCCCTATCTGCCCCCCTCCCACCCCCCACCTTCTTATTCCTCCACATCTCCCCCTTTTCTCATCTTTTATCTAGTCTTATTTGTCCCTAGATTTTGTCTTGTATTCTCTTCAAGTTTATATATTTTTATATTTTACCCCTTACATTTTTTCTGTATAATCCCCTATGTATATGAGTAATAAATTATTCATTATTCTTGGTAAATTAAAAAAAATTATCTTATTTTTATGAATTAATATTTTAATTAATTATTACATAATATTTTCCACTCTACCCAAATGGGAAGACTATTTACACTTAGTAGAGTTTGAATATAACAACAACTACCAAACTTCCATAAATATGAGTCCGTTTGAAGCACTTTATGGCAGAAAGTGCCACACTCCCTTAAGCTGGAGTCAACCTGAAGATAGACTAGTACTTGGACCAGAAGCTTTGCAAGAAATGGAAAAAGTTGTAAAACATATTCAGAAAAATATCAAGACAGCTCAAGACAGACAGAAAAGTTATGAAAACAAAAATAGAGTTCACCGAGAATTCAGTGTGGGTGATCATGTTTATCTGAGGATTAAGCCTAAGAAGAGCACTCTACACACTAGCAGTTCTGCAAAATTAGATCCACAATACTGTGCACCGTTTGAAGTGTTGGAAAGGGTGGGACCAGTGGCCTATAAATTGGCCTTAGCCATTCATATTAAGGTTCATGATGTGTTTCATGTTTCTTTGTTAAGAAAATATGTAAATTATTTTTCTCACATTATTCATTGGAATGTGATCCAGGTGGAACCAGAAGGGGAATTCCTTCCAGAGCCGTTTCAAATCTTGGAGCGGGAAGAAATTGAACTTTGGAACCGGACACTAGCTAGAGTAAAGGTGCAATGGAGGCACTTTACACATAGAGAGGCTACTTGGGAATGAGAAGTAGAGATGATGGAAAAATATCCATCACTATTTACTTAGTGAATTGGTTAAGTTTCTTTTGTGAACACCAAGGAAGATGCTTGTTTTTAGAGGGGGAATATGTAACACCCCAAGTTTCTATGCTTTTTAATTTGACAATTGAATAATTCCAAAGGGGAAGTGGAACCCAATGGAGAACTAATGTGTGGATTTATTTTATTTATTAATAAAAATAAATAGAAAAATTATGTGTGCAATGACTAGATTGAGAATTGAGATCTGAAGCCTAGATCCATGAGGATGTGGATAAGGTGATGATACTTTTCCACCCCTTTCAGAAATATTTGGAAGGAATATTACCAAAATTAGATTTGGAGATAAACATCTAATTTCCTCAATGAAGAGGAAAGTAATTGGGAAGAGGAAGAAAAAGTTGTAAAAATAGAAAAGGCAACTTTAAAGTACCGCAATGAGGGAAAGCCTAGGCAAAATAGGAAGAAATCATCCTGAAATTTCTGGATGTAGAAATTGGAAACAGGATTGGGAAAGCACTACTTAAATAAGCTGCTCCAACATAGACAAAGGGTTGTCTATTACTGGGAGCTAAGGTCTCGACTCGGGGGTGAGTTACGGAGATAAAAATCTACGGTTGGGTGGAACTAGTAAGAAGTATTGTTATGAACACCTAACTAACATGTTTTCTAAATGGATATGAATTTCATACTATGTTACACTATATATACTAAGGAAATTATTTAGATTTATGTGTAATGATTGTTAAATATTGTGGTATTTTATGTAGTGAGAAATTCTTAGTTTACATTTTAAATTGTTACCAATAGCTGTGGAAAACCATGCATTTAACAGATTTTGTTACAACAAAAATTTAGAATTTATATAGTTTCATACGTAAAATTTGAGTTAGCCCAACCCCAAAATTTTTAAACCTGATTACAGATTCAAATCTGGAGTTCATAAATCTAACCGATACTTTTGTTAATCTCGGTAGGAAGTGAACTAGTTATCATCATACAGGATAAACATCATTAGACATGTATTTCAAAGTACAGATCTGAAAATTGTGTTGGATCGTGTCAACCTTATAAACAAAGGTACATAAAAGAGTCAGTTCTATCTTTAGAGAAATGTAATGCTGGTAGGGAACAAGTACAGTGTATGGAAACTACTATATATGAAATATATATGTAATTAAATTAATTTTGTTCATCTTTATTTAAATTTAAATTGCAGAATTTTAAGAGCACAAAAGAATGGCCTATTGACACGAAGTTCCATATCGTATCCTTCTGTCGTATATTCCAGAATGAAAAAAAAATAATAATACTGCAATTTTAAAGGTATAGGAAACTTCCGATAAGAATAAACAGAAATTTCTAGACTATGAATCAAGGTGTAGCAATATATAAAAAAGAAATTATTATCCTTGTGAATATCCTTATAGAATTTGACTTCAGACAATAAATTATTTCGTTCATTGAATTAATATTTTATTGTTAAGCACATGTAATAATAGAAATAAATCCATACAAATCTTTGAATATTCAGTAAGGTTGATGCTATTATATTTAAGAGAAAAGATTTATTAGTTGACTTCTAGTATGCGGGTATGTCTTAAAATATCTCAGCTAAGAACTTTTATTTAACTACGATAGTAAGGTAGTAAAAATATAAAAGGAAAGATAGTTATGTACATGAAATAAAATGGAGAAATTTTAATAAATTCCGATAGTCTAGTTTGGAATAAACCCAGAAATATCAATGTATATGTATTAAAATTAAACTTAAAATTAGATTCAGTGCCATAACTGTTGCTAATGTCACTTGGAAACCATAAAATGGACACATCTATGGAAATCTGAAGAAAATTTCAGTTCCAAACATATCCTTGGAACCATGATACCAACATGTTCAAAGGAAAGTAACTGGTTAAGGACAGAATAAGTTGTTGAAAGAGATTACTATGTCGTAACTGAGAAGAATACACCCAAGTTGAATGCACCTGAAATCAAAATATAAGGATTTAAGATGAGTGTAAACACTATAACTCAAAATAAAGTAAAATTCATCCCCAAGTGTATCATAAAAATATTACCTTATGAGCTTCAGAGTCTTTATGGTCTCAGCTACATATATATATAAAAAAAAACCAGTAAGGATTTGCAATACTACAAAATCTGGAGACGAAATTTTAAAGGTATGATATAAGTAAACAAATGGGTGCGACAGAGATTTAGTTTAAAAAGGAAATTATACCTGTAACATTAGATAGAAGAAACAAAGCCTCAACCCCTCATTTCGAAGCATCAAACGGTATTGTAAATCAGAGTTGTGAAAGTTCTCAGGTCCTTTTAAGGGAGAGGGATTATTTTCTCCACTTCCGGGGATGGTTCACCCACATGTATGCAAAAATAATATAGGTAAATTAAAATATGATTCAAAATCGATACGGAAACATCAATTAAATGAAACCACCATAAAAACTTGATGGAAAAATTTACCACTGTAAGTGGTCACTGAGACTATACAGAATAAAGCTGATATTGGAGTCTTTGAGTATTTGGTAGTTACAAAAAGAGGAATAGCGAATATTTTAATAGTGCGACCTAAAAAAAATATCCCATTTATCTGAACGTGGAAATAAAGTTGAAAATGTAGGTTCAAACCCGGTTATTCTATGAAATTGCAAAAGCGTAAACCCTGATACATATCACTACCTTATGAATCAAAGAAATGAGCATGGCAGGGATTTTATAATTACCCAGCTACTCAAATCCTAAATGTAAGAGAAAGGAAATCGGTTGGAAAGAAAAAATTTTAATTCTGAACGTATTCAGTTACAAATAAAGCATGACTTACCAGAGTCATTCATAGCCGCACTGAGGCGTGGGGGATAAATGCCATAAAATCACTCGATTTGGTCCTTGTCTTAGAGTACATACAGTAGAAAAATGACATCAAATGAGGGAAAAATCAACTTACCACTGATAATGAGACTGATATGAAATAAATCTAAATCCTATATACAGTGTATAGACACAAATAAGAATGGAACCAACAGTGGGACTTACAAATCGAAGATGGTTCTAACGAAGGCAATAATTCGGGCCATTCGATGACGAATACTGCTCATAAACTTATTCAGCCAGAACAACCAAAAGTCCATCTCAAAAAATCCAAAGAGAGAAATGGAAGTTGAGGATTGAACTTTTTAATAAAAAAAGTATGTGATGAACCCTAGTCAATCCTGACTTTACAGGTGTCAAAATATTTCACCATCTCCCTCAGATTCATAACTCAAAGTTCTGAAACACCAAGAAATCATGTGATTTCGTAAGAGGAAGTACGCTGATAGTCGCAGAATTTAATACGCATGACGTCAAAGTAATGGCCATGTGTACTTCTGAGAAATTTCTGTGGCTCAAGAAATGGTGTCATGAGCTGGCCTCATGAATACGGTTCTAAAATCCGAATAGGAGATAGGTGTACAATTAATTAGATTAGTTCAACATAGTAATTGAATGACAATGCCTTATTAGTTATATGTTTCGATGTTGATGTTGTAATGTTAATGTGCCATCACCCTGAGGTTACAAGGTGAAAGACCTTATGTATAAGAGATTTTATGAGGGATTATAATTTAATACAACTATAATCTAATATGGTATAAGTTATATTTGAAATTTTGCTGGTCTGAAGTAACGAAATATGTAAGAGATGGTAAGAGGGGAATTAAATGAGAAAGGGGATATTATATCCTATAATATGTATCTCTCTTATTTAATGATTCTGGCCATGGATAATGAATGAAAAGGGTTGAGAACGGGTAAAAGTAATATGATGGGTATGTTGGGTATAGAGGTCTACTATATATATTAATTTTTATGTGTAGTTTTTTGTTAAATGAATTCTATTATAGGGTGGAATTAAAAAGAAAGTTAAAGATAACATAAATGGATTGATAACCCAAAAACAATGGTTGCAGTAGTGATGAAGGTACGATTTTGTTATCAGCAATTCAAGGGGAATATAGAACAAGGAAAGAATTGGTAAAAAAAAAGTGACTTCACTGGAAAGAAACCAAAACTAGCCTATATGAAAAACTTTGGGAAAAATAACCAAAGAAAGAAGTTCAGTAAAGTAGGTGAAAATAAAACTGCTCAATCCCAAATCGGATCCAAACAAATGAATGGAAATAAAACGAAGGAAGGGATTGTTAAAATGAAAGAACCTTTGAAGTGTTGGGGTTGTGGAGAACCTCATTTATTAAGGGATTTTCCACATAGAAATATCCAGACAGTACAAGTGCTGATAGAGGCCATTGCAGTTAATGATGTAGCCATGAACATCCCCAAAATCAGCGCTGCATTAGAAGATCGTCAAGCAGAACACCAATCCACCATGGTTGAAATGGAATGTATGATTGCTGACCAATCTATTATAGTTTTCATAGGTCCAGGTGCATCTTTGAGTTATATTAGTCTGCAAATGGTAGAAAAATGAAAATTAAAGTTAGAGAAGTTTCAACAGTCTCGGTTAGTCAAGTTAGCCACTGGTACCAAACGAAAAATAACTCATAAGTTACCCCAGACATCTATAAATCTGAATATACACCAAGCAGAATTAAATTTAAATATTCTTCCATTAGGGTCATATGATATACTTATAGAAATGGACTGGTTGGAGAAACAAAAAGCTAAGATGAATTATTTAGACAAAAATTTACACTGCACTCACAAGGAGGGAAAACCTGTCATAATAAAAGGAAAACCTAAACTCATATCTGTGACGAAAATCTCAGCACTTCAGTTAAAGAGAATTGCTAGAAAAGGGTATCGGGTGTTTTCTATGCATGTAGAAGAGTTGGGACAGCAAGTAGCAGAAAAACTGTTAGAAACATTACTAGTGCTTAGAGAATTAAAGATGTTTTTCTAGATGAAATTCCTCATCTAGACCCCAAGAGAGAAATTGATTGTTCAATTGATTTAGTGCTGGGAGCAACTCCAATTTCTAGAGCCCCATACAGAATGAACATTCCTGAGCTAATGTAGTTAAAAATGCAGTTACAAGAGTTGTTGGACAGAGGTTACATCAGACCGAGTGTATCCCCTTGGGGAGCACCAGTGCTATCTGTAAAAAAGGATGGTACCTTCCGTATGTGTATTGGTAACCGTCAATTGAAAAAATTGACAACAAAAAAAAATATCCATTGCCTAGGATAGATGACCTCTTCGACCAAGTTAGAGGGACAATAGTTTTTTCCAAGATTGATTTAAGGATTGGTCACCAACAGTTAAGGATTAAAGACGAGGATATCAAAAAATCAACATTTAGAAACCGGTACAGACACAATGAATTCGTGGTTCTACCGTTTCGATTGACTAATGCACCCACCACTTTTATGTGTTTAATGAACAATGTCTTGAATAAATACTTAGACAAGTTTTTACTAGTATTTATTGACGAAATTTTAATCTATTTAAAAACTGAAGTAGAGCATGAAGAACACCTCAGAATTTTTTTGCAAACTCTTAGAGAAAACAAATTGTATGCTAAGTTTAGAAAATGTGAAATTTTCAAAGATAAAATTCAATACTTAGGGCATATTATTTTAGAACAAGGGTTGGCTGTAGATCTCGAAAAGATAAAAACAATCAGAGAGTGGCTAGTACCTATTGATGTAGCATCTATAAGATCCTTTATGGGAATTGTAGGATACTACTAGAGGTTTGTAGAGAGATTTTCAGCCTTAGCCTATCCCCTTCATTGAAAAGGAAGGGAGTAAAATTTGAATGGACTGAAAAATGCCAAAACAACTTTGAGCAATTGAAACTGAAACTTACTATAGCACCTATTCTAAAGATTGCTAATCCAAACCAGGAGTTTTTAGTATGCACAGATGCTTGCTGAGAAGGATTAGGGGGAGTACTATTAGAATATTTTTTTTTTATAGCTTATGAATCTAGAAAACTTAAGAAACATCAATATAATTATAGTGTTTATGATCTTGAGTTAGCTGCAATAATACACGCTCTCAAGATGTGGAGACACCATCTTCTAGGAAATAAATTTGTGCTGATGACAGATCACATTAGCCTAAAGTATTTCTACACTCAACCAGACCTGAATGCTAGAGAAGCTAGGTGGCTATCTTTCCTGAGTGAATTTGACCTAGAAATAAAACACATCAAAGGTAAAGAAAACAAGATTGAATATGCCTTATGCAGAAATGTTTGGCAAAGTATAAGTCACATAAGAAGTAGTGTCAATTTTGACTTGGAAGGACCGATTCATGGGGTAGTAGATCAAGACGAAGACTATGAAAAACCTAGAATCAAATGTTGAAAAAAGAAATGAAAGGGTATACACAAAATCAATAAGGGATGATTTGGTATAGAGATAGATTGTATATCCCTAATGTCAACTCTTTGAAGAAAGAAATTTTGGATGGATATCACAAAAATCCTTATTTTGGACATCTTGGATACCAAAAACTACTCACAACTTTGATAAAGAATCTATTTTTGTCTGGAATGAAAAAATATGTAACAAGTTACTTCGCTAGATGCATTGAATGTCAACAGGTAAAAATTGAACATTAGCATCTAGCTAGGTTGTTGAACCCTTTACCTATTTCAGAATGGAAATGGGAAACAGTTTCTATGGACTTTATAACTGGTCTATGAAGAACCAAACATTAGCATGATTCCGTGATGGTGGTAGTGGATACTTTAAATAAAGCTGCTCATTTTATAGCAGTCCAGTGTACCTTTGGGATAGCCCAAGTAGCAAATGTGTTTATGAAGGAAGTTGTAAGGCTACATGGGTTCCTAAAATGATAATTTCAGACAGAGACGCAAAATTTTCTGTGGCTTTTTGGAGGAGCTTATTTGGAGGCATGGGAACTAAATTTAATTTTAGTACTGCCTACCATCCCCAAACTGATGGTCAAAGAGAAAGGACAAACCAAATTCTGGAGGATATTTTAAGGATGTATGTTATGGATAGACCAACCAAATGGGAAGACTATTTACACTTAGTAGAATTTTCATTTAACAATAACTACCAAACTTCCATTAAGATGAGTCCGTTTGAAGCACTTTATGGCAGAAAGTGCCACACTCCCTTAAGTTGGATTCAACCTGAAGATAAACTAGTACTTTGACCAGAAGCTTTGCAAGAAATGGAAAAAGTTGTAAAACAGATTCAAAAAAATATCAAGATAGCTTAGAACAGACAGAAAAGTTCTGTAGACAAAAAGAGAGTTCATTGAGAATTTAGTGTGGGTGATCATGCATATCTGAGGATTAAGCCTAAGAAGACCACTTTACACACTCGCATTTGTGCAAAATTAGCTCCACGATACTATGGACCATTTGAAGTGGTCAAAAGAGTGGGACCAATGGCCTATAAATTGTCCTTATCCATTCATATTAAGGTTCATGATGTGTTTCATGGTTGTTTCTTAGAAAAATATGTACATGATTCTATTCACGTTATTGATTGGAATGTGATAAAGCTGGAACCAGAAGGGGAATTCCTTCTAGAGTCGCTTCAAATCTTGGAGCGAGAAGAAATTGAACTTTAGAACCGGACAGTAGCCAGAGTAAAAGTGCAGTGGAGGCACTTTACACCAGGAGAGGCTATCTAGAAACGAGAAATGGAGATGATGGAAAAATATCCATCATTGTTTACTCAGTGAATTGGTCAAGTTTGTTTTGTCAACACTGAGGACAGTGTTTGTTTTTAGAAAGGGAATATGTAACACTCCAAGTTTCTGTGCTTTTTAATTTGACAATTGAATTAGTCCAAAGGCGAAGTGGACCCCAATGGAGAACTAATATGTGGATTTATTTTATTTATTAATAAAAATAAATAGAAAAGTTATGTGTGCAATGACTAGATTGAGAATTGAGATCTGAAACCTAGATCCATGAGGATGTGGATAATGTGATGAGAATTTCCCACCCATTCCAAAAATATTTGGAATGAATATTAGCAAAATTACATTTGGAGATAAACATCTAATTTCTCCAAAGAAAAGGCAAGTAATTGGGAAGAGGAAGAAAAAGTTGTAAAAGTGGAAAAGACAACTTTAAAATACCTCAATGAGGGAAAGCCTAGGCAAACCATGAAGAAAACATCCCGAAATTTCTGGACGCAAACATTGGAAATAGGCTTGGGAAAGCACTGCTTAAATAAGATGCTTCGGGATAGATGAAGGATTTTCTATCATTGAGAGAAAAGGTCTCGGCTTGGGGGTGAGTTACAGAGATAAAACTCCATATCATAGCCTTCTATCCTATATTCCAGAATGAAGAAAAAATAATAAGACTGCAATTTTAAAGGTATAGGAAACTTTCAATAAGAATAAATAGAAATTTCTAAACTATGAATCAAGGTGTAGCAATATATACAAAATCAACTCTTATCCTTGCGAAGATCCTTATAGAATTTGAATTCAGACAGTAAATTCTTGCATTCATTTAATTAATATTTTATTGTTAAGTGCATGCAATAATAGAAATAAATCCATTCAAATCTTCGAATATTCAGTAAGGCTGATGCTATTAGATTTCAGAGAAAATATTTATTAGTCGACTGCTAGTATGCATGTATGTCCTAAAATATCTCAGATAAGAACTTTTATTTAACTACGATAGTAAGGTAGTCAAAATATAAAGGGAAATACAGTTCTGTAAATGAAAGAAAATAGAGAAATTTTAATAAATTTTGACAGTCCAATTTGGTATAAGCACAGAAAATGGACACAACTATGGAAAGATGAAGAAAATTTCAGTGCCGAATATATCCTTGGAACCATGGTATCAACCTGTTCAAAGGAAAGTAACTGGTTAAGGAGAGAATAAGTTGCTCAAAGAGATTACTGTGTCGTAACCAAGCAGAATACACCCAAGTTGAACACACCTGAAATCAAAATACAAGGATTTAAGACGAGGGTAAACACTAGAATTCAAAATAAAGTAAAATTCATCCCCAAGTGTATCGAGAAATTTTACCCTATGAGCTTCAGAGTATTTATGGTGCCGGTTACATACAAAAAAAAAAACAGGAAGGATTTGCAATACTACAAAATTTGGAAACGAAATTTTAAAGGTATGATACAACTAAACAAATGGGTGTGAGAGATATTTGGTTTAAAAATAAAATGATACCTATAGAATTAGATAGAAGAAATGGAGCCTCAACCCCTCATTTTGAAGCATCAAATAGTATTGCAAATCAAGGTTGTGAAAGTTCTGACATCCTCTTAAGGGAGAGGTATTATTGTCTCCATTGCGGGGGATGGTTCACCCACATGTATGCAAAAATAAGATAGGGAAATTAAAATATGATATAAAATTGATACGAAAACGCCAATTAAATGAAACGACCCATAAAAATTTAATGGAAAAATTTACCACTGTAAGTGGTCACCGATACCATACTCAATCAAATTGAGATTGGAGTCTCTGAGTATTTTGTATTTACAGGAAGAGGATAAGCGAATATTTTAATAGTGCAACCAAAAACAAATATCTCATTTATTTGAAGGGGGAAAGAAATTCGAAAACGCAGGTTCAAACACAGTCATTGTATGAAATTTCAAAAGCGTAAACCCCGATACATATCACTACCTTCCAAATCAAAGAAATGAGTGTGGCAGCGACTTTATAATTACCCAGCTACTCAAATCCTAAATGTAATAGAAAGGAAATGGGTTGGTGTAATATTCCTAATTAGCGACAACTAATTGGAATATTCGATTTTCTTAGTTTGTCGTCTATAGTTTGTAAATAAATAAAAAAGTGAGTGAAGAGGGTCTAACTCACTTAAGTGAAATAAGACATCCACCTAGTAGAACAACGTTGTGACTTAAGTGGGAGTCAAGGGGGGCCTAACACCACATAGAGGAGGGGGGCCTACGTACACTCTAGAATTTTCAGCAAGATTCTGCGCAGATAAGGATGAGTATGTGGAGGAGAGAGAGGCTATGTTGGGTTTTGGAGGGAAACCAACGTTATAAAATATGGAGGAGCCTCCTCATTTGAGGCATTCTTGAGTTGATGATTTTTGAGTGAGACATTTGTCTTTTTGAGCATGCTGGCTGTTTAGCCTGTCTGCAGCACTGTTTAGTGCATTGAGTGTCTCTAGTCGTAGATCTCGCCCTTAGCCCCAGGGGACTTAGAGTGCTTGCTCGGGAAAGGTTGGTTTTTCAGCATTTTGTGAGTAGTTTTATTGTTTGGGTTTGTTGCGGAGCTGGAGCTTATAGAGACTGCGCAGTCATTAGAGGAGAGGATGCAGTCCACTGTGGAGGAGCTTTAGATTGGGGTTTCTGTAGATGATTTAGCTGGGATTTTGAGAATATGGTCAGCCTTTGCCGCTAGGAGACTTTTGGCAGAGTTTGAGGCAGTGTTTCAGTTGTTTCCATCTAGCCACTACGGAGAGCCTTGGAGGCCAGCATAATTCACTGGGGAGGCATTTTCTGGTGATTTTCGGAGTTGGCCATTTTTGGTATGGTTTCTGGAGTTTGTCCGGGTTGTTGAGGAGAGGAGGTTTACCAATTTTTAGCTTATTCCGGAAAGGGGATCAGCCCCTAGTCTTTAGTCCATTCGAGCAGTAGCAGCTACACGACAGTTTTCCAGCAGCTGGGACGCAATCCATAGAGCAGCCATTTCCAGTATTCTCTGAGAGTGTTTTCTCACTTGCCTTGAGCAATATTAGCCTATTGTACTTCATCACATTTCTCAGATTAATAAAATGGCTTAGCATTACCTCTCTATGTTTTCTGGATGAGTTTCCATAGTTGCCGTATACTCTTTCTATGATATTATATGTCTGCTGCACTATTATTGTTTTTGAGCGTTCTAGTTCTATACCACTTGGTGTGTTTATCTTTCACTCTTAGACAGAGTCTGGAAAGGGCCAGGTAGCCTCCGGATCTCGTCCTCCTTTCAGAGGAAAAATATCTAGTAGATGCCCTCCTAGTCTATTTCTGGTTGGAGTTTGCCGTGTTTTAGAGATATCCCCGAAACGGGATATTACAGTGGTATCAGAGCATAGTTCTGGCTCAGCCTGTGGTCTATGACATCGGGAAAGAGACCATAAAAAGGCAGGAAGTATAGAGACTGTGAGCGTAGGTTGGAGACCACCTACGAAGAGGAAGATTGTGCCTGGGTAGAGGATGCAGATCTGGAGAGAGAGCCTGTGACGTACATAGAACAGGTGGATATTGTAGTAGATTTAAGGCAGGAAGAGCCGATGGGAGATGACATAGCAGCCAAACAGTTTGGAGAGGCACTCCTCAAGTCGGTGTAGGACTTAGCTAGATAGATTGAGGTGATGGGATATAGGTTCACAGCTATGGAGGCTAGGCGGTGTGAGACTCCACAGGTTTTCCATGTCAGAGAGGGATCAGGTACATCCCACCATTTTCCGGAGCAGGGTGCTGCTCAGCGTGATATTCCTCAGCGGACAGCTTCACGTGCACCTGCCCGCTCTACCATGCCCAGCTTCTTGGGAGTAGATACAGGGGCAGGAGCCCAGGAGGAGGCAGAGCCTGGACACTTAGATGAGTATTTTGCAGAGTATCAGTCCTACGGGTAGGAGTTTAGGGATGCTCTCACATTCAAAGATTTTGTGCAGCTCCAGCAGGACAGTAGAGCCCGCGACCATGATAGAGGGTGTTGGCATTATCATGATGGGGATTCCCATCATTCCTCTAGTAGATTTCATTTGCCTACATTTGATGGATCATCAAATAGTTCGACAAAGTCTTAGGTGGAGAAGCTGGATATCTATTTCCAGCTTAACCAGATGTCGGAGATGGAGGCCATCAAGGTGGCGACATTACATTTGGATGGTGAGGCCCAGGACTAGTGGTTCCATGGGATGGTTACACTCAAACACTATGCAGTGATGACATATGCCGAGTTTACCAGGAGGTTGATGGAGCGTTTTGACCAGAGGGATCTGGAACAACATTTTTTTGAACTGACAAAGCTCAAGCAGACAGGGAGCCCAGAGACATACATCGCGTATTTCTTGAGGGTCTCAGTGATGGTGACAGATCTATCCGAGACGTGGATGATCTATATGTTTTTGGAGGGATTGGCAGAGCCACTTCAAGGTCTAGTCAAATCTACTAGACTAGCTACACTCCAAGATGCTATCAACAGGACCAGGGACTTACAAGATGCATTGCCCAGGACATGGACACCTTACCCCCAGAGACAGGGCTTGCAGGCCAAGGGGAAGGATGTGAGGGTTCCTCCTCCAAATGGGAAACCTCGACGGGCACAGATAGATGATGATGCGAGGAGGGAGTTGAGCAAGAAGTGATTGTGCTTCACGTGTCAGGAACCGTGGGCACCAGGGCATATGTGTGCTACTGGCAAAGAACACTTCATCGAGGTCTTCTCCGATGATAGCGGGGAAGAGGATGAGGAGGGTGATGAGGAGGTAGGAGATAGTTAGATGGCCCAGGATCAGTTACCGCCTCCACCTCCAGGGACAGGAGGTGCAGCTTCTGCACCCATAGGAGGGGCCCTTGCAGCTTTGTGAGGAGTTCCTAAGTATTTGACGTTGTGCGTACGAGGGACAGTACGTGGCCAGCGAGTATCAGTATTAGTTGAGAGTGGGGCAACCCACAACTTGATTGATGTACATATGGTCGAGCAAAACGGTATACCGAACGAGAGTTTTGGCAGGTTTTCAGTCTTGGTCCCAGGAGCCCAGACGATGCAGTGTGCCCAATATGTTCCAGAGTTAGCAGTGACAATGGGTACTTACACTGTGACTGATTACTTTTTCGTGGTCAACATACCAGATACCAATGTGGTACTGGGTGTTCAATGGCTGATTACTCTGGGGAAGGTCACCATGGATTGAGAGGCCTTAGAGATGGAGTGGGATGACAAGAAGCCCAGAAAGCATGAGAAGATCTGCGGGATGCATACTTACTCACCTTAGATAGTTTTGGCACACTGGATGGAGGCATACTTCCGGAAGGGAGACATAGAGTGGGCGGTTGAGTTGCAAGCATCAGAGGCAGAGACCACTGGTCGAGTAGTTCATCCAGATATACAGGCTATCCTTGATAGTCATGAGGTAGTGTTTGGGGATATACCACCAGGTCGGCCACCAGATAGAGGGTTTGAGCATACCATCAAGCTTGAGAAAGGTATTCAAGCGGTGATCACCACACCCTATAGGCATCCCAAAGCCTATCAGGATGAGATTGAGCGGGCCATGTAGGAGTTGTTGGCTTTTGGACACACCAAACTGAGCACGAGTCCGTTTGCTTATTCTGTAGTGCTAGTGAAGAAGAAGGACGACACCTTGAGGATGTGCATTGACTACACGGCCTTGAACAAGAAGACTCTGAAGAATAGGTACCCTATACCCAGGATCGATGAGCTGATGGATGAGCTGAGAGGAGCTATGTTCTTCTCGAATATTGATTTGAGATCAGGGTACCATCAAATTCGTGTGAAGGAACAGGACATTCCCAAGACCGCCCTCAGGTGTCATTATGGGCACTTTGAGTTTTTGGTTATGCCTTTTGGGCTGACCAATGCACCAGCCACCTTTCAATCTTGCATGAACCATATCTTCCACAGTCATCTGAGGAAGTTTGTACTAGTTTTATTCAATGACATACTCATATATAGCAGGACTTGGGAGGGGCATCTCCAGCATATAGAGGCAGTGCTATGCATCTTGGAAGAGAAACAGTTCTATGCTAAGCTCTCAAAGTCTGAGTTTGGGATGACAGAGATGTTGTATTTGGGTCATATTATTGGAGTCGATGGAGTGAGAGTCCATGAGGAGAAGATTAGAGCCATCGGATAATGGCCAGAGCCGAAGAATGTGACAGAGCTTCGAGGGTTCATTGGGATATGTACCTATTACAAGAAGTTTGTCAGAGGTTTCTCATAGCTTGCTGCACCCCTTACAGATTTGACGAAAAAGGCGGCATTCAGTTGGTCAGATACAACGCAGTGAGCCTTTGATATGCTCCAGGAGGTGATGAGTAGTTGCCCAGTACTTTCATTTCCAGATTTTACGCAGCCATTTATCTTGGAGTGTGATGCATCGGGAGAGGGGATTGGCGTAGTATTGATGCAGGAGGGACACCCTATAGATTTTGAGAGCCGGAAAATCCTTCTGCACGAGAGGTTGTATCCTATTTACGACAAGGAGATGTTGGCCATCATGCATGCCTTGGACAAATTCCGGCAGTATGTGGTAGGGAACAGATTCAGGGTGAGGACTGACCACAACAGCCTCAGGTTCTTTTTGGAGCAGAAAGAGCTACAGGAGAGGCAACAGAAGTGGATCAGTAAGATCCAAGCATATGACTTTGACATTGAGTATGTCAAGGGTAAGAATAACATGGTAGAAAATGCCCTTTCACGTAGACCAGCCACGTTATCTCTTATGAGCTTAGATGCAGATTGCAGGGCTCGAATTTTGGTTGAGTACTCTAAAGACAGATTTGCGTGTGAGATGCTGGATGGACAGGCGGCGGATGACAGGTACAGGGTGGTTGATGAGATCATCTATTATAGGGACAGGATCTTCTTGACTGAGGGATCTCAGCTTAAGAATAAGATACTCTAGGCATCACATGATTCTCCATTGGCATGCCATCAGGGGTTTACCAAAACCTACAGGATCATTAGAGAGAGGTTCTCCTCGAAGGGCCTTAAGAAGGACATACTCCAGCACATCAGGGAGTGCGATGTTTGTCAGAGAAATAAGGAGGAGATGAGCCATCCCACAGGACTGTTGCAGCGTCTTCCCATTCCAGAGGGGAAATGGGAGAGTATTTTGATGGACTTCATCACAGGGTTGCCCATGGTGCAGGGCAAGGATTGCATCTTTATCATCATTGATCCACTGCCAAAATATGTGCACTTTTTCGACATATCCATGCATTACACAGTAGCGCAGGTGGCCGATATGTTCTTCAGAGAGTTTTTCAGGTTGCATGGCCTTCCTAAGACCATCATCAATCACAGGGACAACCGTTTCATGGGCATATTTTGGCAGGAGCTTTTCCGACTAGTGGGGACGGAGTTGACACTGAGTACGAGTTACCACCCATAGACGGATGGATAGACAGTGATAGTTAACAAGTGGCTGGAAGGCTACTTGCGCAACTATGTTAGTGGGCAGCAACGAGCGTGGATGACATGGTTGCATTTTGGGGAGAACTGCTATAACACGACACATCACATGTTTATTGATATGTCACCATTTTGTGCTTTGTATGGGTACCATCCTTTATCTTTTGCTGATATGATGTTCGGTGCCAGTAAGGCTCCTAGAGCCAAGATTTGGATCCAAGAGAGTCAAGACATCCTTCGAGCTCAAAAGGACAATATGGCTACAGCACAGAACCAACAGAAGCTGTATGTTGACAATGGTCGGGTGGAGAGACAGTTTGAGGTAGGGGACTTGGTCTACCTACGGTTACAACCATATCGACAGTCATCACTGAAGCAGAAGGTTGCTAGGAAGCTGAAGCCTCACTTTTACGGGCCATACAGGGTGATACACAGGATTTGGCAGGTCACGTATGAGTTGGAGTTGCCCCAAGACAGCAAAATCCACAACATTTTCCATGTATCATGCCTGAAAAAGGTGCTGGGGCAGCAAGTATCAGTGACAGAGGAGCTACCACCTATAGATGATGAGGGGAATTTGGTGTTGCAGCCGGAGGCCATTATTGATACCAGGGAGAGGAGGTTATGAAGCAGGACGGTCCGGGAATTCTTGGTGAGGTGGAAGAATTTGCCGGATGAGGCTGCCACTTGGGAGAGCGAGAAGATTTTGTAGCATCCATCACTTCAGTTGCTTGAGGACAAGAAATATTTTGCCAGGGGAGACTGTAATATTCCTAATTAGCTACAGCTAATTGGAATATTCGATTTTGTTAGTATGTTGTCTATAGTTTGTAAATAAATAAAAAAGTGAGTGAAGAGGGTCTAACTCACGTAAGTGAAATAAGACATCCACCTAGTAGCACAACGTTGTGACTTAAGTGGGAGTCAAGGGGGGCCTAACACCATGTAGAGGAGGGGGGCCTACATACACTCTAGAAGTTTTCGCAAGCTTCTACTCAGATAAGGATGAATATGTGGAGGAGAGAGAGGCTAAGTTTGGTTTTGGAGGGAAACCAACGTTATAAAAGATGGAGGAGCCTCCTCATTTGAGGCATTCTTCAGTTGATGATTTTTGAGTGAGACATTTGTCTTCTTGAGCACGCTGGTTATTTAGCCTATCTGAAACACTGTTTAGTGCATTGAGTGTCTCTGGTCGGAGATGTTGCCCTTAGCCTCGGGGGACTTCAAGTTCCTGCTGGAGCAAGGTTGGTTTTTCAGCATTTTGTGAGTCATTTTATTGTTTGGGTTTGTTGCGGAGCTGCAGCTTATAGAGACTGCGCAGTCATTGGAGGAGAGGACACAGTCCACTGTGGAGGAGCTTCGGATTGGGGTTTCTGTAGGTGATTTAGCCGAGATTTTGAGCAGAAGGTTAGCCTTTGCCCCTAGGAGACTTTTGGGGGAGTTTTAGGCAGTGTTTCAGTTGTTTCCATCTAGCCACTGTACAGAGCCTTGGAGGCCAGTGTAATTCACTGGGGAGGCATTTTCTGGTGATTTTCGAAGTTGGCCATTTTTGTTATGGTTTCCGTAATTTGTCCGGGTTTTGAAGGAGAGGAGGATTTCCAATTTTCATCTTACTCAGTCAAGGGGATCAGCCCATAGTCTTCATTCCATTCCAGCAGTAGTAGCTACACGACATTTTTCCAGCAGCTGGGACACAGTCCATAGAGCAGCCATTTCCCATATTCTCTGAGAGTGTTTTCTCACTTGCCTTGAGCAAGATTAGCCTATTTTTCTTCATCACATTCCTGAGATTAATAAAATGGCTCATCATTTCCTCTCTATGTTTTCTGGATGAGTTGTCATAGTTGCCGTATTCTCTTTCTCTGATATTATATGTCTGCTGAACTATTATTGTTTTTGAGAATTCTAGTTCTATACCACTTGGTGCGTTTATCTTTCACTCTTAGACAGAGTCTCGAAAGGGCCAGGTAGCCTCCGGATCTCGTCCTCTTTTCAGAGGCGAAATATCTGGTAAATGCCCTCCTAGTCTATCTCTGGCTGGAGTTTGCCGTGTTTTAGAGATATCCCCGAAATGGGATATTACAGTTGGAAAGAAAATTTGTTAATTCTGAACATATTTAGTTACAAAGAAAACATAACTTATCATAGTCATTAGTAGCTGCGCTAAGGCATGGGGGATAAACGCCATAACCTCACTCCATTCGGTCGTTGTCTTGGAGTACATACAGTAGAAAAACGAAATCAAATGAGGGAAAAATCAACTTACCAGCAATAATGAAACTGATATGAAATAAATCTAAATCCTATATACAGTGTATAGACACAAAGAAGAATGGAGCCAACAGCAGGACTTACCAGTCGAACATGGGTCTGAAGTATGCAATAATTTGGGCCATTTGATGACGAATAATGCTCATAAACTTATTCAGCCAGAACAACCAAAAGTCCATCTTAGAAAAGCCAAGGAGAGAAATGGAAGACGAGGATTGAAATTTTTAATAAAAAAAGTATGTGATGAACCCTAGTCAATCCTGACCTTACGGGTGTCAAAATATTTAACCATCTCCCTCAGATTCATAACTCGAAGTTCTGAAACACCAAGAAATCACGTGATTTCGTAGGAGGAAGTATGCTAATGGTTTGAGAATTTAATACGCAAGACGTCAAAGTAATGGACATGATTACTTCCGAGAAATTTCCATGGCTCAAGAAATGGTGTCATGAGGTAGCCTCATGAATATGGTTCTAAAATCCGAACAAGGGATAGGTGTACAATTAATGAGATTAGATCACCATATTAATTCAATGACAATGACTTATTAGTTATATGTTTGGATGTTGATGTCGTAATGTTAATGTGCCATCACCCTAAGGTTACAAGGTGAAAGACCTTATGTATAAGAGATTTAATGAGGGATTGTAATGTAATACGATTATAATCTAATATAGTATAAGTTATATTCACAATTTTTTTGGTGTGAAGTAATGAAATATGTAAGGGATGGTAAGAGGGAAATTAAATGGGAAAGGGGAGATTATATCCTATAATATGTATCTCTCTGATTTAATTATTCTGTCAATGGATAATAAATGAAAAAGGGTTAAGAAGGGGTAAAAGTAATATGATGGGTATGTTGGGTATAGAGGCCTACTATATGTAAATTTTTATGCGTAGGTGTTAGTTACATGAATTCTATTATAGGGTGGAAGTAAAAAGAAAGTTAAAGATAACATAAATGGATTGATAACCCAAAAAAATGGATGAAGTAGTGCGGAAGGCACGATTGTGTTATCAAAAATTCAAGGGGAAGAAAGAAAAAGGAAAGAATTGGTAAAAACAAAGTGACTTTAGTGGAAAGAAACCAAAACCAGCATATATGAAAAAATTTGGGAGAAATCACCAAAGAAAGAAATTCACTAAAGTACGTGAAAATCAAACTGCTCAATCCCAAACTGGATCCAAACCAATGAATGGAAATAAAAATAAGGAATGGATTGTTAAAATTAAAGAACCTTTGAAGTATTGGGGTTGTGGAGAACCTCATTTATTAAGGGAATGTCCACATAGACATATCCAGACAGTACAAGTGCTGAAAGAGGCCACTATAGTGAATGATGTAGCCAGGAACATCCACAAAATTAATGCTGCATTCAAATATCTTCAAGAAGAACACTAATCCACCATGGTAGAGATGGAAGGTATTATTTCTGACCAATTTTTTATATTTTTAATATATCTAGGTGAATCTCTAAGTTATATCAGTCCACAAATCGTAGAAAAATGAAAATTAAAGTCAGAAAAGTTTCATCAGTCTTGGTTAATCCAATTAGCCACTGGTACCAAACGAAAAATAACTCTCAAGTTACCCTAGACATCTATAAATATGAATGGATACAAAACAGAATTAAATTTAAATATTCTGCCATTAGGGTTCTATGACATACTTATAGGAATGGACTAGTTTGAGAAACAAAAATATATGATGAATTGTTTAGACAAAACTTTACACTGCATTAACAAGGAGGGAAAACCTATCATAATAAAAGGAAAACCTAAATCCATATATATGAGGCAAATCTCAGCACTTCAGTTAAAAAGAATTGCTAAAGGGTATCAGGTGTATTATGTGCTTGTAAAAGAGTTGGGACAGTAGGCAGCAGAAAACCTATTAGAAACATTAGCAGTGCTAAGAGGATTTAAAGATGTTTTTCCAGATGAAATTCCTCATCTGCCCCCCAAGAGAGAAATTGATTTTTCAGTTGAGTTAGTGTCGGGAGAAACTTCGGTTTCTAGAGCCCCATACAGAATGAGCACTCCTGAGTTAATGGAGTTAAAAATGTAGTTACAAGAGTTGTTGGACAGAGGTTACATCAGACTGAGTGTATCCCCTTAGGGAGAAATGGTGTTTTTTGTGAAAAAGAAGGACAATACCTTCTATACGTGTATTTATTACCATCAATTGAAAAAAATGACAATAAAAAATAGATATCCATTGCTTAGGATAGGTGACCTCTTCTACCAAGTTAGAGGGGAAACGATGTTTTGCAAGATTGATTTAAGGACTAGTTACCATCAGTTAAAGACTAAAGACAAGAATATAAAAAAAAAAACATTTAGAACCTGGTACGGACATTATGAATTTGTTGTCCTACCATTTGGATTGACTAATGCACCCGCCACTTTTATGTGTTTAACGAATAGTGTCTTAAATAAATACTTAGGCAAGTTTGTACTAGTACTTATTTACAACATTTCAATCTATTTAAAAAGTGAAACGAAGCATGAAGAACACCTTCGAATTTCTTTACAAACTCTCCGAGAAAACAAATTGTATGCTAAGTTTAGGAAATGTGATTTTTTCAAAGATAAAATTCAATACTTAGGCCATATTATTTCAGAACAAGGGTTGGCTGTAGATGAGAGAATGACCAGTCCCCACTGACGTAGCATCTGTAAGATCCTTTATGGGAATTGCAGGATACTATCGAAGGATTGTAGAGAGATTTTCAGTCTTAGCCTATACCATTACTTCATTGTAAAGGAAGGGAGTAAATTTTGAATGGAATGAAAAATGCTAGAATAGCTTTGAGCAATTAAAATTGGAACTTACTATAGCACCTATTCTAAAGATTGTTGATCCAAACGAGGAGTTTTTAGTATGCACAAATGCTTGTGGAGAAGGATTAGGGGGAGTACTATTATAAGAAAATTTTGTTGTAGCTTATGAATCTAGAAAACTTAAGAAACATGAAAAAAATACAGTTTTTATTATCTTGACTTAGTTGTTGTAATACATGCTCTCAAGATGTGGAGAAACTATCTTCTAGGAAAGAAATTTGTGTTGATGAAAAATCACATCAGCCTAAAGTATTTCTTCACTTAACCAGACCTAAATGCTAAGAAAGCTAGGTGGATGTTTTTCCCGAGTGAATTTGACATGGAAATAAAACACATCAGACGTAAAGAAAACAAGATTTCAGATGCCTTAACAAAAATTCTTGGCAAGGTATAAGTCACATTGGAAGTAGTGTCAATTTTGACTTGGAAGGACTGATTCAAGGGGTAGTGGATCAAGACCAAAAATATGAAAAAATTCAGAGTCAAATGTTGAAAAAATAAATGAAAGGGTATACACAAAATCAGAAAGGGATGATTTATTACAGAGATAGATTGTATATCCCTGATGTAGACTTCTTGAAGAAAGAAATTTTGAATGAATATCACAAAAAGCCTTATTATGGACATCCTGGATACCAAAAACTACTCCCAGCTTTGAGAAAGAATCTATTTTTGCCTATAATGAAAAAATATGTAGCAAGTTACTTGGCTAGATGCATTGAATGTCAATAGGTAAAAATTGAACATCAACAACCAGCTGGGTTGCTGAACCCTTTACCTATTTCAGAATGGAAATGGGAAACTATTCCTATGGAATTTATAACTGGTCTACCAAGAACCAAATATCAACATGATTCTGTGATGGTGGTATACCTCTAGCTTCATACGTCTAGCTTCTAGGCTCTACCACAGTTAACTTATATTTTTATTTTATTTTTTATGCACAATTATTTCCATATATTTCCAGAACAAGAATACCTTGTATTTACATTATTATGTCAGACTTATGTTCCTTATTAGTAACTATTTCATGTTATTTTTGTACCTCTAATGTTCAATGATGAACTGTTATCTGTACTTAATATAGTGGTGTACACATGTATAGTAGATTCTAGCTATAACTATAATGAAACTATTTACCTCAGTTGTGTAACTTAACTTAGATTACACATTTTGATTTTTAGATAATCGAATTATTTTAGTAACAACATTCTAATTTACTAAACTAAGGTAAATAAATTATCTATGAGGTCCATAACCTCAAATTTAAACACATCATCAGGTTTAGACATTCTGAGAGTTAGACCTCAACAGACTATGTCTATAAAACTATACAGATTTCAGCATTTATGCTGTAGCAAAATATGTTAAATGTATAGGCATTTCCTATATTATGGTACTGATACATTCTCAAGTATATATTCAACAAATTTCACTTAACAATTTCACATGAATATAATTGTTCCTTAATTATCCAACATGCATAAAAACATTACAATAAACCATTTTCAATCGAATGTGCATACCATTTAGGTTTGACTAATTGTCTCCTATTTGTAGAGATTTTTCTCCTTAACTCACCCCCGACCAGAAATCATTTGCTCCAGCCATAGACTACAATTAACATGAGATACATGATGCATGATTAATGACCGCATGAAAGAGTAGAAAGTTATATTGTTTCTTTAACAATTGTGCTCATGACAATTGAATATCGATGAAGATAAAAGACAATAAAACCTATATTGTACCTATGAACCATCCTGAGCACTAACTGGTTATAGTGCGGATTAATTACCAACCTTTGCGTGCATAATATTAGAACAATGATTATGGTGCTTATGAAAAAAAAGGGGAAAAACATGACTAAAGTTACCATTCACTTATTATAAAGAATGAATGCATGTAGGGTTGGTGTGATAACTAAATAATTTAGAAGTTGGGGTTGACCCTGAAGGGGACAATGGAATGTTGTAAAAAAAAATTAAAAATTGAACGAACCTCTTTAGTTGTTAAAAATAAGCAATGAGTTAATTGGAACCTACATAGTGAACTTAAAGCCAATGAAAAAATCCTAGTAGCATAATTGTGTGTTCTCTTTCTTCATTTAGAGTTGTAGAGGAAATTTTCTATTCCATGTGTTCGACAAAAAGTGCTAATTGAGATCCACAGTTTGGTTTTTTTAAATATTTGCATCAGTGGATGTTTTGGATGTGATTCATCTTAATATCAACGGGTATTCATACCTTGAGATCATGTAACCCCCATGTTTATTCCAAAAAAAAAAAAAAAAGTTATGTTTAGACTTGGATCCATAACTAGACACTCCTGTAGGAATTGTTGGTTGTGTTATTTGGCTAAAATTTTACCATTGATGATATTAATATGACTCATGCTATTCTATAAATTCTAGTTTTACTATTTCTCTCATAGTTTAAATATATTTATGGAAATTTATTTCATGTCCGCTAACTACTTCCTCAATGGCGGTAGATTGTATGCTTACCAAATATTTGGTAGAATGTCTCATTGACCATGGATTGCATGCTTGCAAATTGTTGTTAAAATTACAAAATGGATGCATATTTCATGCGTGAAAAATATTTGTTGGAATGTCAAATTGGTTGTAGATTGCATGCTTGCACACTATTTGATAAAAGTCTACATTGGTTGTATATTTCATGACTACAAATTATTTTCCCAAAATTCGTCAATGGTTTTCTCTTACATGGGTACAAGCCAATGGTAAGGAAAGAAAAAAATCACATTTTATGTCCTAGGGTTGAATGGGACTATTATTTCTCTACAATATTGATGGTTGGTAAGTTGAGGCCTTATATAAATTATAATTCTATGGTATGAAAGATATGTTAATGTATTTTTTCTAAGTTCCATGATTGTTATTATGTGAAAATTTGGAATGTATGGCACCTATATTACATGTGATGAATTGTTGTAAATGTACTTTGAAAAATTGTGGGATCCATGTTGAGGGTCAAGTATAGATGCACAGTCTATATAAATATTCCTGTGCTTTAATGAAATATGCAAATGGAAAATTATGTAAATTACAATGGATTTGTAGATATTGAATATTTTTAGACATTGAATTATTATTGGATTCAATGGATATGGAAGCCATGATGAGGATAATGTGATGATGTCATATAATATTTTATTATTGAGGTAATGAATACATTGGTTGGGGTATTCAGGAAATAACTCTAGAGTTTTAGAAGACTTATTTCCAGCTTATGAAAACATATTGGTGGTTAAGTTCAACTTGGACCTTCCCTAAAGGTCTCCTAAAAATCCCTAGGAGAAAATAATAAAGAGGAAAATATCAACCTAATGGGGGAGAAAGATTATGTTAATGACTTAGTTGGAGATAAATACTAAGTGGGGTAAAATAAATCATAGTGGGAGAAAAATGCATGTTTTAAAGAAAAATAAGAGTATCTTTATCAAAAAGTATAAAACAAAAAGGCCTAGGCGAAAAGGTTGCCAGACCTTAAATTAGGATGCTTCTAAAAATCTATTGGGAAGAAAGCACCAAGGAATCAATGACGTTGTTGATTCTAGTGGCAAGTAGATCTTAGCTCGGTGGTTAACTATTGGAGATAGTTCATGGTTGGGTGGAATATGCTCGGTTCCTCAATAATTCCTAGAAATTAAGTATTGTTAGACGAAATTATGTCTACGTTTTTCTACTGATTTTAAAATTTTATAAAGATGTTGGGTGTTACAATAGACTGTAAATTTCATGTCTCAAGGTTGTTGCATGTGTTATAGTTTTGCATGCATGATATATAAAATTATCTTGCCAACTATTTCGATGAAATAGGTTGTGTTTGTAGGTTTTTATGAGCAAATGAATATGTCATAAATGCCATATATATGCATGCATCAAGAAAATTAATTGAAATATATAGGTCACTGAAATAAATCATGTTAGATAAAATAACGAGTTATTGAACTTTAAATTCCTGACACACTAGAGGAAAGTGGATGGAAATTAATGCTATGAGTTTGAATTTGATTGAAATTACTGTGGGAGGGAAAGACAGTAATTTTCAATGGAAATGGCTGCAGATAAACGCAATATGCACTTGATAGATTTTTTATTATAATTTTTATGATTAAAGGGCTAACATCTCCTTCAGTTTTTGTGGTATTATTATGATTTAAGTATTATTTTACATTTTCTAAATAATTGGTAATGAAAATTAAAGGTTAATATTCCAACAAGAGAAGAACATTGAGGACGATGTTCTCTTTAAGGGGGGCAGTTTGTAATATACCTCGCTTAAACCACCATAAAAACTCTCATAAAATGAGGGTTGTTAAATAATTAAATATTATTAATTATTATGTTGATATTACATGAAGAGTATTCTTATAATTCTTAATTATAAGAATATTAGAAGAATTATTTCTTAATTATTCTATTTAAATAATTTATATTATTCTATAGAAATAAATTATATTTCCAAGTATCTTTTATGAGTTCTAGAAATAATGAGTAATAATTTTGGAAACTATGGATAAGTGATATTTTTCTCATAAGGAAAAATAAAATCTACGTTTAAAAGAAAAGAATGAGAGATGTTTGAAAAAATTTTGTGATTTAGGAAAAATCATATTTATGGATGTTTTATGGAATTCTTTTATGATTTAGAAAATTTGGAATGCTTTTATGATTTAGAAAAGCTATTCTATTTTATTAATTCTATTTATTATATGCCTATGAGAAAAATAGAAGGGGGAATGAGATAATGCATGGAGAATGGAGCAAAGGAAAAGTAAGAAGGAATTCAAAGCATGCATCAAAAGATAAGTAACTATTTACTTTGAAAATTCTTTTGTTTGCATATGGGGCATGATGATAGAATAATTGAATTTATTTGCCAGGAAAAATTCATATGATAAACAATCAAGATTATATCTTGAGAAAATGTTTATAGAATTTAGTGGATAGAGAAATAAGTGTTTTATTCATTGAATTCTTAGAAAAATTCGTGTGTTGTGAATTCATAAAAGTTTTTCATGGCTAAAAAATTATGTGAATTGCATGACTTATTGGAAAATAGGGTCTAAATATGACTTTGTATCTCCCAAACCGAAATAGATATGAAAATAGTGAAAACGAGTTTTGTAAAAGAGGATGCTATGACCAAAATCCTCTATCATGTTTTAAAAATTAATTTCCCATGTCTCAAAAACCATGTCCATAATTGATGATAAAAATAGGGCATTATAAATATTTAATTATGGAAAAATGAGCTCCAAATATTTGTTTGAATTTTCCAAACCGTAACACTCATGTAAAAACTGAGGGAGGTTATATTAAATGAACCCGTTAGAAACAACAAACTGTTTTGGTTTTCTAAAAATTGTTTCCATTTTGAAATTATTTAATATTTAAATCTGGAATAATGGACTGCAAATATTCATTTGCATATTCAAAACCATGAAACTTGTGCAAAAAATGAGAGAGGTTATTTTTAATAACCCTGTTCCAAATAAAAACCTCTTTGGATTTTTTGAAATTCATTTCCATATGTTTGTAATACGTGTCCAAAGTGGATGCCTAAAACAGGAAAAGAAAAGTAAAACAGAGTGCTTCCATTTCATTTTTCAATGAGATAAGAATAATTGTTTATGTACATAAAGAAATAATAATTGTGCTGATGATTATTTACAAGGAATTAATTTATATAATTACCAATTACGTTCTCATGATGCATATGCATTAAAAGTATTAAAGAGAAATATTGGACTCTTGAAAAGAGTATGTGCTTAGGAGCACATGAATAATTATCTAGTATATTTGAAGTACTAAAAATTATTATGTGATTTTACATGCATGATGAGATTGAGTTATGTAAAAATATATAAATAACTTATGTAAGGGGTAGCTCACATAAAACCTTTGCGTTAAGGCCAACTGATTGTGTTATTTGAGATGGATTTTTTATTCATGTTATTTCTTGAAGAAATATTACAAATCTGTCAGATGTGTGAAATGATAAGAAAATATTTTGTATTTCATTCATAATAGCTAGTGAATTTGCAATATTTTAGAAAACGAATAATTATGTTATAAAAATACTTGGAAAATAAATATATATATTTGTATGAAAGGAAGCAATTATTATGTTATAACTCTTCAAAAATAATTAAAGACAAAAATATATCCTTGTATGCATTATTGGATTACATCCTTGGAGACGAACAAGAGTAATCACATGCTTTATTATGTAATATTATTTAGATAAACATATATGCTTGCATGCATGGGAAAAATATAGTTTTGGGTATTAGATTTCTAGAGAAAAAGAAGATGCAATCACATAATATTTATTGTGTTAGTCTTCTTTTGGGAAAAATAATATGTATTTTGCTAGCCTAAAGGGATTAGCTATGGTGTTAGCTTTATTTTGAGAATATTATGCATGGTTATTGGATTATATCTTTTGGATGAGATGGAAATTTCCCTTTGCATGTATGAAAGAATAAGTGGTATGAATTTGACCCCTTGAAAAAAAAATATGTTTATTTTCCATGAAATATTTATTTAGTTTTTTTTGGAAAGAAATATATGTTTTACATGCAAGAATAAAAAAACTATGTTATTCCATGCCCAAAATTATAACTAGTATGTTAAATTTGTTGGAAATGAAGCTGGCATTGTTTTACGTAATAGCCAATGTGAATAGCTCTTGTGTGGAAAATATGTCTTTGGAAAGGAACATGCATTCATATGCATAAGTATAGAATCTATTGCATTAATCCCTTTGGAAAATAAACATATGAGTAGGAAAAAGGGAAATTGTTTGTTGGGATATTTATTTTGAAAGCTTGTTATGCATTTTCAAGCACAATATTATTATATACTATGTTAGCTTTCCTTTGGAAATAATATGAAAGTGCATGCAAGATTTTTTTAGCATTGGTTGGAATGATGACACTTGATAGTCATTTATTTGTTACTAATTCATGTGAAATGATGTTAAAGAAGGAATTTGATGTCAATTTGGTTATGTTTTATACATGCATACAAATAATGCTGAAGTGTCACAAATAAAAATTGATTATTGCTTTATTAATAACTTATCTAATCATGATATCAAGTGTGCTGATGACAACAATGATAGGAAAAGAGGGTGACTTGAGAAAATGATTTTTCAAGTTTAACATTGTGGAAGATAAAGATTTGTTAGTCCATGCAGGGTTAGTAGTTCCAACTACACGATGACCAACTGAAGGAAAAAACCCAACTACAAAGACTAAGACTGAGGATCTGTGGGTAAATGGTATCATGATTGTTGTAATAGCTTATAGCTAGTTACGTTTCATTTAAGATTAATTTTTTATGTATTTTTTATGGAAATGGTCAAATAATGGACTCCCTTATAACCATTGAGTGAGGGGTGACAACTTTCATGAGCGTTTAATAATAAAAGTAAATGTCTGCTCACACGAGGAAAATTCTATTGCTATAAATTTTGTTAAAATTAAATTTCACTAATGTTGAATTCATGAATAGTGAAACAGTTATGGACCATATAGTTGTGAACTATTAAAAAAAATCAGACGAGCGGTATGGGGATCTGGGTGTGGGGGAAAACCCAACAGATCCAAATATTTCATTGATGGCTATAAAACGTCGAATGAAAAAAAAACTGTAAATTCTCAGAAGAATTCTATGGAAGATGATGCCTCTAGACAACAGTCTAGGAGGAATAATGAATTTCAGAGGAATTCCGAAAAAAATTAATTACATCTTCCTCCTATGATGGAAAAGGGAGAAATTATGAAAGGATGAAAACCAGTGACAGTGGGTCATGTATGTTTTTAATCTAGTAGAGAAAGATGAGGAAGTTTGTTTTCTGCAAAAAAAAAAAAAAAAAAAAAAAAAACATAAATATTGAAAGCTAATAATTGAAGAATATAGTAATTACGATTAACAAGAAAATAATAATGAGAAGTGTAGAGTGGAATAACTAGAAATTTATAATGAAACCCTTCCAAAGTTCCAAGAATGGAATAAAGAAACATAAAGTTATTCATAAATTCACATTTTAGACATACTGTCAGTAGGAATGTGAATTATGTGATAGGATAAAAGAGGCTAGAGAAAATTTAAAAGAAATTTATAGATATGTAAAATAAACAACATGATTAAGTGTTTCTTTATGAACCTTGGTGTGGTTTTCAAGAGACAGGAAGATTCCATCAAGTTGGAATATTATACAAAATTTGCATATCAGATTTTCAAAGTTTGCGGAAAGATAACCAAGTAGGAAGAACCTTATTTAGAGTTCTATGAGGGAGAAACATGAGCAATAAGGACCTACCAAATTGTTGAAAGTATTTATTTTATCATAATTGTTGTAATGGGAAACTAGTGAGATTAAAAAAGTCAACAAAAAAAGGGGTTGAAAATTATATGGTATGAATTGAAGATAGTAAATTGAAATATAATGTGGTAGAAAAATTTCTAGCCAACAGTGAGAGTAAGAAGATAGTTCTAAAGAAAAATCTAGATAAATTACCAAATAAGAAAGTTAATTACTAAATGAAGATTAAACCATGTGTACATTATAAGTGGTGAGAGTTAAAACTGAAGCAATAACAAGTATTATTGATTTGAAGTTATGTAAGATAATTAAATTCCTGCTGAGAGTAACTGGAATGTTGGTCAAAAAGGAAGGATCGAACCTCCAAAGTAAGTATATATTTTTGAAAAAAATAAAATGGAATTGTTTTTCAATTCTGACAAAGCTCAAGCAAGTATGAATTAAGTTAAAATCATGATGTTTATCTTTTAAACTCGACTTATACCAGAAATCTCTCTACAGCCACAAGGAGAGAAAACTGCATAGACCAAAAAATGGTCAATATAACTTGAACAGTTAAACTGATTCACCTAAACCTATTTAATAATGGAAAGGTATGCCTACTAAGAATGTACAGAATGAGTGGAGCTTATAAGGTATGGTTGAAAAAAAATTAGACAAAATTAGAGTTATGTTGAGTTAGTACATCATTCCACATGCATTAGTAACAAATAAATCACTATCAAGCATCATCTTTCTAACAACTGCTAAAAAAATATCTGATGCACTTTCATATTATTTCCAAAGGAAATACAACATATTATATAATAATATTGTGCATGAAAAGGCATAACAATCTTTTAAGATAACTATCCCAACAAGCAATTTCCTTTTTTCCTATTCTTATGTTTTCTTTTCCAAAGGGATTAACAAAATAGATTCTATACTTATGCATGTGAATGCATGTTCTTTTCCAAATCCATCTTTTCCACACAAGAGTTATTCACATTGGCTATTACGTATAACAATGCCAACTTTATTTCAAACAAAGTTAACATACTAATAATTTTGTGCATGCAATACATAGCCTTTTTATTCTTGCATGTAAAACATATATTTTTTTCCAAAAGAAACTAAAAAAATATTTCATGGAAAATTAAACACATTTCTTTTCCAAGGGGTCAAACGCATACCACTTATTCTTTTATACATGCAAATGGATATTTCTCTCTCATCCAAAAGATCTAATCTCAAAACTATACTTTTTCCATACATGCAATTATATATATATATATATATATATATATATATATATATCTGTTTCTCTAAATAATCCTACATAATAAAGCATGTGATTACTCTTTTTACTCTCTAAGAATATAATCCAATAATGTATACAAAGATATATTTTTCTCTTCTATTCTTTTTGAAGAGTTCCAACCCAATAATTGCTTCCTTGCATACAAATATATATATATTTATTTTCTAAGTAATTTAACACATTAATTATTATTTTTCAAAAATATAGCTAACTAACTAGCTATTATGAATGAAATACAAAATATTTTCTTATAATTTCACATATTAGAGAGATTTGTAATATTTCCTCAAGAAAGAACATGAATAACAAATCCTTCTCAAATAACACAACCAATTGTCTTTTACACAAAGGTTTTATGTGAGCTGTCTCTAACACAAGTTATTTATATCTTTTTACATGACTAAAGCTCCTCATGCATGTAAATTCACATAATATTTCTAGTAGATCAAATATACTAGATAATTATTCATGTGCACCTAAGCACATACTCTTTTCAAGAGTCCAATATTTCTCTTTAACTTTTAATGCATATGCATTATGAGAAAATATTTAATAATCTCTTAAAATAAATAACTTAATTCCTTTTAAATAATTATTGACATAATTATTATGTCTATATGTACATAAACAATTATTTTTATCGGTTGAAATATCAAATAGAAACACTCTTATTTTACTCTGTTTTATATTTTTTTCTGTTTTAGCCATAAACTTTAGACACGTATTACGAACATATGGAAACGCATTTTAGAACACCAAACGAGGTTTTTTTTTTGGAACAAACTTATTAAAAATAAGCTCTCTCATTTTTTTCATAGGTGTCATGGTTTTCAAGATTCGAACGAATCATTGTAGCCCATTTTTCCAGATTTAACTATTAAATAATTTCCTGTTTTTGTCATTGAATTTGGACACAGTTTCCAACAAAATGGAAATGATTTTTGGAAAACCAAAGGAGGTTTTTGTTGATAATTGGCTCGTTAAAAATAATCTCTCTCATTTTTTACGTAGGTGTTATTGTTTGGAATATTTGAATGAATATTTGGAGCTAAGTTTTCCAGATTTAAATAATAAACAATTCCCTGTTTTTTACATCAATTAAGGTCACGGTTTTCAAGACATGGGAAATAGATTTTTAAAATATGAAAGAGAAATTTTGTCACAATATCCTCTTGTAAAAAAACCTCATTCACTTTTTAAATATCTATCCAGGTTTGGGAGATATAAATTCTTATTGGGACCATATTTTCCAATAACTAATGAAATTCACATAATTATTTAGCCATGAAAAGCTTTTATGAATTCACAACATAGGAAATATTCTCATAATTGAATTGAATAAAAAAACTTACTCCTGCATGCACAAAATTATATAGATATTTTCTAAAGAATTAATCTTAATTGTTTAGCATATAAATTTTTCCTAGCAATTAAATTCAATTATTATATCATCATGCCCCATGTCCAAACAAAATAATTTTCAAAGAACATAGTTACTTATCTTTTGATGCATGCTTGGAATTACTTCTTCCTCTTCCTTGACTCCATTCTCCATGCATTCTCTCATTCCCCCTCTATTTTTCTCATAGGATTATAATAAATAGAATTAATAAAATGGAATAACTTTTCTAAATCATAAAAGCATTCCATCTTTTCTAAATCATAAAAGCATTCCATAAAGCATCCATAAATATGATTTTTCCTAAATCACAAAATCATTCCATAAATCTCTCATGCTTTTCTTTTTAAAGGTAGATTTTCTTTTTCCTTATGAGAAAAATATCACTTATCCATACCTTTTCCAAAACTATTACTCATTTTTTATAAATTCATAAAAGATACCAACTTGGAAATATAATTTATTTCTATAGAAGAATATAAATTCTTATAAATAAAATAATTAAGAAATAATTCTTTCAATATTCTTACAATTAAGAATTACAAGAATATTCTTCATTTAATATCAATATAAGAATAAATAATATTTCATTATTTAACAACCTTCATTTTACAAGAGTTTTTACGGTGGCATAAGCCAGAGATATTAAAAATTCCCCTCCTCCCCCACCCCCCTTAAATTTAACATCGTCCTCGATGTTCATCTCTTGTTGGAACATTAACCTTTAATTTTCATTACAAATTATTTAGGAAATGTAAAATCATACTTAAATCATAATACTTCCACAAAAAATCAAGGAGCACTTAGCCCTTTAATCATCAAAATGATAATAATATCTCTATCAGGTGCACGTTGTATTTTATTTATGAGTTATAGTAGTCTTTCTCTCCCATAAGTGTTGTTTGCAACTTACTGTTTTTCTCTCCCACAATAATTTCAATCAAATTCAAACTCATGGTATTTATCTCTAGCCATTTCCCTTAAAAATTACTGTCCTTCTCTCCCACAGAAACTTCTATAAAATTCAAAATCATTGCATTAATCTCCAGCCATTTTCCTCTAGTGTGTTAGGAATTTAAACTTCAATAACTCATTGTTTTATCTAACATGAGTTATTTCAGTCACCTTTATATTTCAATTAATTTCCTCTATGCATGCATATATAGATAAGTCATATCTGACATGTTTATTTGCTCATAAAAACTGACAAACACAACCTATTGTTGGAAATATTGTCATTGATGACAAAGGAGGCAGCAAAGACAGAAACAGGCAAAGGAGGCAGCAAAGATAGAAACAGGCAATGGAGGCAGCAAAGAAGAAAACGAAGGAAGCAAAGGAGACAGGCAGAGGCATCGGAAGCGAATATCGAGGAAAAACTGTTATCAGAGGTAGAGGCAGAGGCAGAGTCGTTATCACTGCAGTAGAGGCAGAGGCAGAGTGACAGAAGCAGCAGAGGCAGAGACACAGCCGTTATTCTGAGAATCGCTACCCCAGCTGGAGGATATATATAAAATTTCGAGAATCGCATACCCCACTGGAATATACACTAAAGATTGGAGCAGAAAAGTATATATATATATATATATATATATATATATCATTCCGGGAATCATAACCCAAGCAGCAATGTAATGCATATATAATACAATTCTCATTCTGGGAATCGTATACTCTGGAGACAAAGTATATATTGCACTTTATATAAAAAGGACTAAAGCATATATATATATATATATATATAGCCATATGTAGTGCGAGATTCAAAGAATCAAAGTACCATAAGGCAGGACCCTCATCTATCACAACTATCGCAAATTTCACAATTGTCACGTCTCCCAGACCCATTTTTTTTTTTTCATTTTCATAACATGTCTAGATACATCACCCCGATTGGGGAAGACAATTGAACCTGTGATGAGTGCTACACATATAACATAACTCAAATATTCTCCGCTTTATGCGCCGATAAAAATTATAGTTTTTATACTGAATCACTTAAAAATTCAGACTGTTATCCGGGGTTTAGATTCTTTTCAGTACTTATAGACAGCCATGGAATACAAGAATTTCCATGAGAATTTTTGGGCTTGACCTCCCCTCTTCTCAGTCCATATAGTAGACTTATATATCTATATATATTACTTTGTATTTCTCATATTTTCTGTTCAGAGTTTTGTCCAACTCTAGATGATCACTAGGCCCTTACTCAAACTTCCCAGTTTGCAGGCCTAATAAAATTTTCAACATTTTAAAGTTTCAGCATCGAGGTATAGATGTATGCCTCCTTGCATCCATCTATCTCTATGCAGTTAACCTCCATTGCTCCAACTACTTTCCCAGTAGTTTCTATGGACGGTAAACAGATGCTCTGTTCATGGTATTTTTACACATGCTTACAATCTTCCCTCACACAAACTTTTATCACACAATAGATTTTGCAATAGGCTTTCCCCCCCTTATTTTTCTGTTACAACCATTCAACATGTGTGACACTATGGTACAGATTCAACTGTTCCATGGGAAAACTAGGAAACAGATCCTCTTGCTTCACTCAATGGAGGTAGAGAATACTGAACTGGATAGTTTAGAATCCCTAGTGTTAGATCCTCGTCCTTAGTTAGGATTCAACTTCTGCTTCCATATGTGTACAATTACATTTAATAGAATAATGAAAATTCTAAATTTTACAATTCTTTCCATTGTAACACAACTGACATACTGAACCCCATACCGCTATCACAGGGTTGTTGTTCCCTACTTTTTGTTATTGATTACAGTGAATTCTGTGCCATCAGTATTGTTATGATAGGTTTAGTTGTTTGGTACTTGTTGTTCATGGGTACTGTTTTGTTAACATTTTCTGTTTATACACACAGAAATTAAATATTTCTTTAAGAGATAGCAAGCTATACCTATACATGGTTATTAGATTTGCTGTTCAATTTATCTATCATCTCTAACCTCATTACTACCAGATACTCATCCATACAACCCAACCATTTGTCTCTGCTATCAATAGCTTTGGTTTGCAATTACATGAATTACTTAACAATTAATCAATCTAACATTTGCATAATGCACCATAACATGACAATTCATAAACTGCATAATGAACCATAACATCACAATTCATAAACTGCATAATGAACCCTAACATCACAATTTCATAAAACATGGATATTTTTAATACAGACTTACAGAAATCTCCCAATTTATGCATGCACACCTCTACTATGACCAGTCCACCCAACCTTAGAGTTCGTTTGTCTCCAGAACTCACCCCCGAGCTGAGATCCTCCAAGAACAGACTAACCTCAATCTGTTCTGGAGTAGCTTATTTAAGCTATGCTTTCCCCAAAGCATGTTTCCAATTCTGCGTCCAGAATTTCAGGATGCTTTATTCCTGTTTAGCCTAGGCTTCCCATTTTGGGACTCTTTAAAGCTGCTTTAAGCTTTTCCTCGGCTTTTCCAGCTTTTTTCTCACCTCTTCCCAACTACTCCTCTTCATTGGGGAAATTTAGATTTTTCCTCAAAAATCTAAATTAGAAATAATTTCTTTCAAGGATTTTTGAAAGATTTTGGGGAAACTCTTTTCCTTTTCCATCACCTCATGGATTAGGCATGTGATCTCACTTTCTCATCTGGTCATAGTGCATGCACAATATTTTATTTATTTTTCATAAATAAGTAGTTAACCATATCCACATAATAATTATCCATTGGGGTCCACTCCCCTATGGATTTATGTTCAAATGTCTAATTTGAAAATCATAGAACTTGGGGGTGTTACAACAATATCGCAACTATCGTAACTATCGCAATATCACAACTATCGCACTATCACAATATCGCAAATATCGCAATATCACAACTATCGCAACTATCGCAACTATCACAATATTGCAACTATTGCACTATCGCAATATCACAACTATCGCAACTATCACAATATCACAATATCGCAATATCGCAACTCTCGCAATATCGAAATATCACAACTATCACAATATCGCAATATCACAGTTGGTTGAAGCTGCACAGCAACTATCGAAAATACAAGTTTGTGATTGTGATTAATCGCATCGCATCAGAGTAATCGCAATTTTTTCCCAGATTTGTTCATTAATATAAATTCCATGGTTTATTAAGAAGGTTAGAAAGGGTTTTATTGTTCATGGTTCATGATAAAGATTGTGGGTATTGTGTTATTAAAAAGGTGTTATAAAAATGCCAAGCGTTGTTTTATGTAACAGTTGTGATTATATTGAAATGTGTCACGTGGACTATGGACCCAAGGGCCTCGGCTTAAGGTGGAGGGCGATTATTGATAATTTTGATGTATGTATGTTTCGCTTGCGGAACTCGCCACATCAACAAGACACTTGCCGTGTGTAAAGGGTTGGAATATGCCCAGATTTAAAGCCAACACTTACACTTATATATAAAATTCTTTGATATAAAAAGCAAAGTTACACATATGCAACAGTTACACCTCAGCAGAGGACAAAGAGTGAAAAAAGTTGAAAAGAGATGAAACACAGTCACACAAAAGACAGACACAGTCAGAGAAAAGACAAATGCACAGCGAGCCAAAAGACTAAATGAGTTGAGCTGAAGTTCTCATTGTAATTTGATTGTAAATGTTTTAATTGATTTTTTATTGTTTTTTATGCATTGGAAAGTCTCTGGAAGAGAAAAAATATCCCACTATAATGTTAAATTGATACCTACAGTTATATTTTCTAAATGAGTTGGAAAAGGGAATGACAAGACAGAAGCCAAAGAGTCAAGACTGTTCACTCCAAATTCTCTGTGAAATACAAACAGTCATGTGAGGAACTCTATATATAATATCAACTGGATATGCATAAAAGAGGGTGAGAGAGTAAATCTAGAGAAGGAAGAATATAGAAGTGTGAGGCAGAGAAAATTAAGAAAATAAGAGAAGAAAGAGAAGCTACAGAATAGAGCTGATATCTGAGGTAAATCAGCAAACATTCAGTTTGATAAATTGAGGAAGTTGGAGCTTCCCTATCAAGTTGCAGCTTGATAGCTTTCAGTTGTAGCTGACTGAGGTTGGAGCCTCCTGTAGGTTGGTGCCTGTAGAAAATTGAAGGGAGTTGGTGCTTCCTTGCAAGTTGTAGCTTGCAGAATTGAGGTAGGAGCCTCCTGTAGGTTGGTGCCTGTAGAAAAATAGTGGTGAGAGGGAGTTGGAGCTTGCCTTTGCATCACAACAATAATAAGATGTGGTTTTCTCCCTTTATGGGTTTCCACTTACATCTGCTGTCTCTATGAGTGTTTCTTATGTGTTGATGTGATTCTTTCAATCTGTTTAATTGTTTGCTACTCTCAACATAAGTATGGTGTCACATTAATTTAATATTAGCTGCAACATTTTAAGACTGTTCACATAGTAAGCTGTAAATAAGTTCGGTGAAAATTTTAAAAGGCTTATGGATGTATTAAACTGATTCACCCCCCCTCTAAGTTTAATTAAAGATTCAACAATTGGTATCAGAAGAGGTTCCTTTGTACAAGTCTAACAACTGAAAGGAGATCCTAGGTTCCCAAGATGGCTAGTAAAGAAGGATGCTCAACCAATAAAGCCCATTTCTTCACTGGTGAAAATTATGCTTTCTGGAAAATCAAAATGAGGACATACATAATTTCTCTAGGAATAGAAGTCTGGGTTGCTGTGGAATTAGGATATGCCCCAAAGGCAACTGACACAGAGAAAGAAACAAAACAAGATTTTGTGGCTAACACAAAAGCCATGAATGCCATCCTGAATGGATTGTGTGAAGCAGAGTTTATTAAAGTAATGCACAAAGACACTGCCAAAGAAATATGGGATACTCTTGAGAACATACATGAGGGAGACAAGAAAGTAAAGACTGCCAAACTTCAAGTCTATAGAGCCCAGTTTGAGAATTTAAAAATGAATGATGATGAAGACATTGCCAGTTTCTTCCTAAAAGCTGCAGAAATTATTAACAATATGAAATCTCTTGGAGAAAAAAGGCCAGAAAGTATAATTGTGCAAAAGATTCTAAGATCTCTTCCATCCAGGTTTAATCCAAAGGTGTGTGCAATAGAATAAACAACTGATTGGGAGAACTTGACCGTGAACCAGCTACTTGGAAATCTAACATCCTATGCAATCAGGCTCCCAAAGAAGAAGCCAAGTACGAGGGAAGAAGCCTTTAAAATAGAAAAGAAGAAAGAAGAAGAGGGAGACATATGCTCTTGCTCGGATGAAGAAGAGGCAAAGTTTGTCAAGAAATTGGATAGACGCTCAGGTAAATACAGAGGTAAACTCCCCTTCAAATGCTTTAATTGTGGAAGAGTTGGACACTATGCTGCTAAGTGTCCTCACAAGAAAGTAAGAAATCAGGCTCAAGATTCAGAGAAAAATAAATCAAAGAACTGGCAGAAAGGAAAGAAGTTCAGCAGAAAATCCTTCTATGCTCAACAAGACAACAATACATCTAAAGATTCAAATGAACTCTCAAGTGAATATGGAACCTCTGAATTTCTATTGATGGCTATAGAAGATCTTGAAGGTCTCCTACTAGAAGATGGAGAAGAAGAAGGTGAAGTCGACCTTGAGGGGGAGCTAAGAAGTGCTCTGGAAGAGATTGATAGACTCAAACTGAAATGCAGAAAACAAAAGGAAATTCTCCTCAAGTATGTACGAGAAGAACATAATTCAGAAGTCCTGATGTAGCTAAATATAGAGCTTGAAGAATCCAAGAAGATAGAAGACATATTACTTAAGAAAATCAAAGAAAAAACTCAGGAACAAGAAAAGTTGGAAGAAGAAGTAGTATGTCTCAAGAAGAGACTGGAAAATACTCAAAGGAAATTTGTCATAAAATCTTCTCAAACAACAAGCTCTAGTAAGTTGAATGAAATTATGGTTGGTCAAAGATCTCCTATGATAGAAACTGGAATAGGCTATGAAGGAGAATCAAGTAAAAGCAAAGAAAAGGTTGACAAAGAGATTATTTTTGTAAAATCAAAGAAGAATGATAAAGCAGCTCAAACAATTCCTACAAAAGAAGAAACCTGTAATAAGGAAGACAGAGATCAGAATAAACCACTAGTAGCTAAGCATGTGATGAATACTAAGATTCCTGAGTATGTCAAATTTTGAAACCATCAAAGGAGAGTCTTCCCTCCTATGAAGAATGCCACCTATTATGCCTGCCACAAGCTGGGACACATTGCTGCATATTGTCATACAAGGAGGAGTAATTCAAACCTGCAAAAGATGCAAACAGTGAAGAGACTGCCTCAAGCAAACAAATGGAAAAGACAACCTTACATCAGGTATGCAAACAGTTTCTATGGTTACTGTTTTTATTGTAAGGAATTTGGCCATAAAATCATTGATTGTAGAGAGTATGGAAAAAGATTGATGTTTAACACCTCATGGAGGTTTATGAATCAAAGAAATTTTGTTCATACTCATAACTCTGCAAAAATTATGATCAAATGTTTTGTATGCAATCAAATTGGACATATACCTTCCAAATGTCCTCTAAGAAGATATAGTTCGTCACCTCACAAAAGATACCAAACAAAAGGATGCCTCCAGTGGATAAAGAAGGTGAATAAATGTGATTTGGCTCTAACTGCTCAAGACCTGAAAAGCCAGTGGTATTTGGATAGGTGCTGCTCAAAACACATGAATGGAGACAGAAGCAAGTTTATAACTCTTGATGAAAAGAAATCTGGAAATGTTACTTTTGGCAATGATAAATTAGGTAAGATCAAGGGAAAAGGCTCAGTCAGCATAGACAGTGGCAGAGGAAAGGCCCAAGATGTACTATTTGTAGATGGGCTGAAAGAAAATTTACGAAGTGTCAGTCAGATGTGTGACAAAGGCTGTGAAGTTATTTTTAAAGAAAAATATTGTGAAGTCAGATCAAGCACCACAGGTAAGACTCTGCTCAAAGGTGTTTGAACAAAGAGCAATTTTTACATCGTGAAAGAGAAAGATGAAGCATGCCATCTTAGCAAACTTGAGGAGTCATGGTTATGGCATAGGAGATTGGGACATCTCAGCTTCGATCATATCATCATACTGAGCAAAAAGAAAGAAGTCAGAGTTATGCCAGAAATAAAAAGGCCTTCTAATACCATATGTAAATCTTGTCAATTGGGTAAACAAACCCGTACATCATTTAAGGCCAAAGATGAGTTATCAACAAGAAGACCTCTACAACTTGTGCAAATGGACCTGTGCAGACCTGCAAGAACTAAAACGCCAAGTGGAGAATTAAACTTCATGTTGATAATAGATGATTTCTCCAGAGTGACATGGGTTGCATTTCTCAAGAATAAATCAGAAGCTCTAGAAAAATTCAAAATATTCAAAGCTTTAGCAGAAAACCAGACAGGATGCAAACTGAAATGCATCAGATCAGACAGAGGAGGTGAATTCACAGATTATGACTTTGTTGACCTATGCAATGAACATGGCATAAAACAACAATTTACTGTTGCAGGGACACCTCGGCAGAATGGAGTAGCAGAAAGACAAAACAGATCTGTTCAACAAATTTCCAGAGCCATGATGCAAGAGACTAATATTTCTCAAACCTTCTGGGTAGAAGCAGTGCACACAGAAGTACATATCCTTAATAAAGCTCACTTAAGGCCAGGCAGTGACAAGAATCCCTATGAGCCGTGGCATGGAAAGCCAGCTTCAATCAAACATTTCAGAATCTTTGGTAGAAGGTGCTACATAAATAATAATGATGAAAATCTTGGAAAATTTGATTCAAGAGCAGATGAAGGAATATATCTAGGATATGCATCCAAAAGTAAAGGTTACAGGTGCTACAACAAGACTCTTCGAAAAATAGTAGAAAGCATTGATGTGAGATTTGATGAAGAACTTCCAAACAATACAAGGGATACAGACTGCTGCAGTCCATCACACAACCATGAAGAAGAAAACCAAGATGATGAGGAAACAAGCAAGACAACAGAAGATACAGAGTTGAGTTCTAAAGCTCCCTCTAGATATACTTAGAAGAACATCCTGAAGATCAGATCATTGGAGACAAGAGTGCAGGGGTCCAAACAAGAAGGCAGCTAACAGAACAAACTAAAGAAGTATACATAGCCATGCTCTCACAAATAGAGCCAAAGAAATTTGAAGAAGCCAGCAAGGACAACTCTTGGGTGAATGCAATGAATGAAGAACTAGACCAAATTGAGAAAAACAATACCTGGGAACTAGTTCCTAGACCCACTGAGAAAAATGTCATAGGGTCAAAATGGGTATTCAAAAATAAAATAAATGAAGAAGGATAGGTAATCAGAAACAAAGCTAGACTTTTCTGCAAAGGATATTCACAAATCGAAGGACTTGATTACGATGAAACATTTTCCCCTGTAGCCAGAATGGAAGTTATCAGAATGTTCCTGGCATTTGTATGCTACCAAAACTTCAAAGTATATCAAATGGATGTAAAATCTGCATTTCCAAATGGAGACTTACAAGAAGAAGTCTACATGGAACAACCAGAAAGCTTCTCATTGACAGACAAAGAAGACTATGTGTGCAGAGTGAAGAAGGCCCTATATGCACTGAAACAGGCTCCTTGTGCTTGGTACTCAAGACTAGATAAATATTTGCAAAAACAAGGTTTTAAGAGAGGTGGAGTAGACAACAATCTATACATAAAAGCCCATGAAAATGAACTGCTGATTGTTGTAGTATATGTTAATAACATTATGTTTGGAAGCAACAGAGATGAACTAGCAAAAGGATTTGCTGATGAGATGAAAAAAGAGTTTGAAATGTCTATGATTGGAGAGCTCAGTTTCTACTTGGGACTGCAAATTCAGCAAAAGAACTCAGGCACATTCATCTCTCAGGAAAAATACTTAAAAGAAATGCTGAAAAAAATCAAAATGGAGGACTGCAAACCTGTGACAACCCCCATGATCACGGGATGCAAGCTGTGTGCTGATGATGGGTCTGCAGATGTAGATCAAAAAATCTATAGATCCATGATAGGAAGCCTGTTGTATTTGACAGCATCAAGACCAGACATCATGCTAGCAGTAGGACTAGTGGCTAGATATCAAGCAACACCTAAACAAAATCACCTTCTTGCAGTCAAAAGAATATTCAGATATCTACAAGGAACTACACAGTATGGGCTTTGGTATCCTAAAGGAAAAAGCTTCACTTTGACAGCATACACAGATGCAGATTGGGCCAGCTGTGTGGATGAAAGGAAAAGTACAAGTGGAGGTGCTTTCTATCTAGGAAAAAGTCTTGTGGCATGGTTAAGCAAGAAACAAACATCTATCTCTCTGTCTATAGTAGAAGCAGAATATATAGCAGCAGCAACATGTTGTACACAAGTCATGTGGATGAAGCAAACTCTTCAAGACATGAAGGTAAGCGTTGATGAACCTATCTCAATTAAATGTGATAATACAAGTGCTATAAGTATATCTAAAAATCTTGTGCTTCACTCAAAAACTAAACATATTCCAATCAAGTATCATTTCCTCCGAGAACAAGTGGCTCAGAAGATAGTAAAACTGGAGTATGTACCAAAAAAAGAACAGAAAACAGATATATTTACGAAACCACTTGCTAGAGAGCCATTTGAATATTTGAGAGACAGATTAGGGGTAGTATCTGTAGATTCTACTCTCTGATATGAAGAGAAAGCACATTTTCAGGGGGAGAATAGAAATGAAAATATCATTGTCACGGGGAGATCAGCCAGCAAGGAAAGCATGAAAACAGGTCCTCAGGATCAAAGGGATTATGGCAATAATACATTCAGCATAAAATAATCAACAGAAAGGCAAAAGGGTCTGTCGTGCAGCAGAAGAATAGGGAACCCGACATGTATCTAATCCAAAGTTTGGAGCAGCAGCATACAAAGTCAGGAAATTTTAGGAAATGCATGAAATATTGAAAAAGGAATAAAACCACAGCATCATAGAATAGAAGCTTCACAAACATTCGAATCCCTTTCCATTGATGTCAAAGGGGGAGGAAGAGCAAACAACAGTAAGAAGAGGAAGCAACAGGAGAAAGGATCCTATCAGGCAAAAAAAGGAAGTGTATTGCCATCAATGCCAAAGGGGGAGACTGTTGGAAATATTGTCATTGATGGCAAAGGAGGTAGAAAAGACAGAGACATGCAAAGGAGGTAGCAAAGACAGAAACAGGCAATGGAGGCAGCAAAGAAGCAAACGAAGGAAGTAAAGGAGATAGGCAGAGGCAGAGGAAGCGAATATAGAGGCAGAACCGTTATCAGAGGCAGAGGCAGAGGCAAAGTCGTTATCACATCAGTAGAGGCAGAGGCAGAGCGACAGAAGCAGCAGAGGCAGAGACACAATCGTTATTCTGAGAATCGCTACCCTAGCTGGAGGATATATATAAAATTCCGAGAATCGCATACCCCACTGGAAGATACACTAAAGATTGGAGCAGCAAAGTATATATATATATATATCTCATTCCGGGAATCATAACCCAAGCGGCAATGTAATGCATATATAATATAATTCTCATTTCGGGAATCATATACTCCAGCGGCAAAGTATATATTGCGCTTTATATACAAAGAATTAAAGCATGTATATATATATATATATATATATATATATATATATATATATAGCCATATGTAGTGCGAGATTCAAAGAAGAAAGTACCATAAGGCAGGACCCTCATCTACCGCAACTATCGCAAATATCGCAATATCGCAACTATCGCACTATTGCAATATCGTAACTATCGCAACTATCGCAACATCGAAACTATCGCAATATCGCAATATCGCAACTATCGCAACTTTGCAATATCGCAACATCACAACTATTGCAATTATTGCAATATCGCAATATCGCAACTATCGCAATATCGCAGTTGGTTGAAACTGCATAGCAACTATCGCAAATAGAAGTTTGCGATTGCAATTAATCGCATCGCATCAGAGTCATTGCATTAGAGTAATCGCAAATTTTTCCCAGATTTGTTCATTAATATAAATTCCATGGTTTATTAAGAAGGTTAGAAAGGGTTCTATTGTTGATGGTTCATGATAAATATTGTGGGTACTGTGTTATTAAAAAGGTGTTATAAAAACGTCGAGCGTTGTTTTATGTAATGATTGCGATTATATTGAAATGCGCTATGTGGACTGTGGACCCATGGGCCTCTGCTTAAGGTGGAGGGCAATTATTGATAATTGTGATGTATGTATGTTCTTCTTGCGAAACTCACCACATTAACAAGACACTTGCCGTGTGTAAAGGGTTGGAATATGCCCAGATTTAAAGCCAACAGTTACGCTTATATATAAAATGCTTTGATATAAAAAGCACAGTTACACGTATGCAGCAGTTACACCTCAGCAGAGGACAGAAGAGAAAACAAAGTTGAAAAGAGATGAAACACAATCACAAAAAAGACAGACACAGTCAAAGAAAAGACAAATGTGCAGCGAGCCAAAAGACTAAATGAGTTGAGCTGAAGTTCTCATTGTAATTTGATTATAAATGTTTTAATTGATTTTTTATTGTTTGTGATGCATTGGAAAGTCTCCGGAAGAGAAAAAATATCCCACTATAATGTTAAATTGATACCTACAGTTATATTTTCTAAATGAGTTGGAAAAGGGAATGAGAAGACAGAAGCCAAAGAGTCAGGAATGTTCACTCTAAATTCTCTGTGAAATAAAAACAGCCATGTGAGGAACTCTATATATAATATCAACTGGATATGCATAAAAGAGGGAGAGAGAGTAAATCTAGAGAAGGAATAATATAGAAGTGTGAGGCAGAGAAAATTAAGAAAAGAAGAGAAGAAAGAGAAGCTACAGAATAGAGCTGATATCTGAGGTAAATCAACAAACATTCAGTTTGATAATTGAGGAAGTTGGAGCTTCCCTATCAAGTTGCAGCTTGATAGCTGTCAGTTGTAGCTGATTGAGGTTGGAGCCTCGTGTAGGTTGGTGCCTGCAGAAAATTGAAGGGAGTTGGTGCTTCCTTGCAAGTTGTAGCTTGCAGGATTGAGGTAGTAGCCTCCTGTAGGTTGGTGTCTGCAGAAAAACAGTGGTGAGAGGGAGTTGGAGCTTGCCTTTGCATCACAACAATAATAAGATGTGGTTTTATCCCTTTATGGGTTTCCATTTACATATGCTATCTCTATGTATGTTTCTTATGTGTTGATGTGATTATTTCAATCTGCTTAATTGTTTGCTGCTCAAAACATAAGTATGGTGTCACATTAATTTAATATTAGCTGCAACATTTTAAGACTGTTCACATAGTAAGCTGTAAATAATTTTGGTGAAAATTTGAAAAGGCTTATGCATGTATTAAACTGATTCACCCCCCCCTCTCAGTTTAATTAAAGATTCAAAACCTATTTCATCAAAATTGTTTCTAAGACAATTTTATATATCATGCATGCAAAACTATAACACATGCAACAAAATTGAGACATGCAATTTATAGTCTATTTTAACACCCAACATCTTTAGACAATTTTAAAATCAGTAACAGAACATAGACATAATTTCGTCTAAGAGTACATAATTTGTGGGAATTATTGAGGAACTGAGCATATTCCACCCAACTGTAAACTATCTCCAATAGTTACCCACCGAGCTAAGATCTACTTTCCACAAGAATCAACAACATCAATGATTCCTTGGTGCTTTCTTCCTAGCAGATTTTTGGCAGCATCCTGCTTTAAGGTCTACCAACCTTTTTTCCTAGGACTTTTTGCTTTATATTTTTCGAAAAAGATACTCTTCTTTTTCTTCAAAGCTCATATTTCTCTCCCGTTGTGCTTTATTTTACTCTACTTAGTATTTTTCTCCTACTAAGTCATTAACATAATCTTTCTCTCCCATTATGTTAATATTTTCCTCTTTATTGTTTTCTCCTAGGGATTTTTAGGATACTTTTAGGGAAGTTCCAAGTTGAACTTAACTACCAATAGATTTTCATAAGCTCGCAAGGAGTCTTCTAAAACTATAGAGTTATTTCCTGAATACCCCAACCAATGTATTCATTAACTCAATAATAAAATATTATATTATTACATGAGCCCCATCATGGCTTCCATAGTCATTAAATACAATAAAAATTCAATATCTAAAAATAGTGAATGTCTAAAAATTCCATTGTAATTGACATAATTGTCCATTTTTATATTATCATTAAACTAAATGAATATTTATGTACACCATGCATCTATACTTGACCCACAACATGGGTCCCACAATTTTTCAAAGTACATCAACAAAAATTCATCACATGTAATATACGTGGTATACATTCAAAATTTCCACATAATAACAATCGTGCAACTTAGAAAAAATACATTAACATATCTTTCATACCATGGCCTTATAATTTATTTAAGGCGTCAACTTACCAACCATCAATATTGTAGAGAAATAACAATTCCATTAAACCCTAGGACATAGAATGCAATTTTTTTTCTTTCCTTACCATTAGCTTGCAGCCATGTAAGCGACAACCATTGAGTAATTTTGGGAAAATAATTTGCAATCATGCAATCTACAACCACTGTAGACCTTTATCAAATAGTGTGAAAGAGTGCAATCTACAACCAATTCGACATTCCAACAAACCGTTTTCAAGCATGCAATCTACATCCATTGAGGAATTTTAACAACAATTTGGAAGCATGAAATCTATGGTCAATGAGACATCATACCAAATAGTTGGTAAGCATACAATCTACCGCCATTAAGGGACCAGTTAACGGACATGAAGTAAATTTCAATAAATATGTTTAAACTATCAGAGAGATTGTAAAACTAGAATTTATAGAATAGCATGAATCATATTAATATTATCAATGGTAAAATTTCCGCCAACAACACAACCAACAATCCCTATTGGAGCTTCTAATGAGAAAATTCGACCAAATTATGGATCCAAGTCTAAAAAAAAAAAAAAAATTTGGACTCAACATGGGGTTTACATGTTCTTAAGGTAGGAATACCTGTTGATGTTAAGATGATTCACATCCAAAACTTCCACAGATGCAATTATTTAAAACAATAAAACTATGGATCTCAATTACCACCTTTTGTCGAACACATGGAATGCAAACTTTCCTCTACAAATCTAAATGAAGAAAGAGAACCCACAATTATGCGACTATGATTTTTTCATTGAATTTAAGTTCACTATGTGAATTACACTTCACTAAATGCTTATTTTTAACAACTAAAGAGGTTCGCTCAATTTTGTTTTATTAAAATTTTATTTTTTTACAACATTCCATTGTCCTATTCACGGTCAACCCCAACTTCTAAATTATTTAGATATCACACCAACCATACATGCATTCATCCTTTATAAGTAGTGCATGGTAGCTTTAGCCATGTTTTTCCCCCTTTTTTGTTTTCTTATGCACCATAATCATTGTTCTAATATTTTGTATGCAAAGGTTGGTAATTAATCTGCACTATAACCAGTGAGTGCTCAGGATGGTTCATAGGTACAATATAGGTTTTATTGTATTTTATCTGAACCCATATTCAAATATCATGAGCACAACTTTCAAAGAAACATTATAGTACACATCATCAATAAATCATTAAGCATGCATCATGCAACTCATGTTAATTGTAGTATACTACAAGTTTAATTAAAATCATACTTGAGATGATGCCCACTAGCATCATATCTCTACTTCTTCTTTTCATAATGATTCCCAAAAGGTACTAGTGTTGCAACCTTTTGCTATGATACCATTTAATAGCAAATGCTTCAAAATACTTTTAAATTTTAAATTTTTCAATCTATTATTTTAGTATTTATTAAATAATTTTAATTAAATGTTACATAATATATTTTATTATTATATGTATTAAAATAAACATTTCATTAATCAATTTAAAAAAATTTAATTATTATAAATATTATATCAATATTTTAATAATTTTAATTAACTAATTAACTAACTAATTCATAAACTGCTAGTTTTTAAATGACTATACTTTAACAGCTAAACTTTTTTCATACATTCATATATTATGTATATATTAATATATTATATTATAACAAAACATTATCACAAAATATTTCGTACGTTAGAATCTAACGCATATTATAACAACACATTTCTTATGTTAATTCTAGCATATATTTCTCCAGTATTTGATAGTTTCACGTTCAAATCTATAATAGCCAACGGTCATTCTCAATTGAAAAATACAACAATAACAATAATTAATAAATTACAAACAACAGTACACATTGTGAAAGACTGCAACATCTGTACACATCCTTCACTTGAACATGGAACTCAGAGATTTTTAGAACTGCTCATATCATTCATTGTTATTCGTCTGTCAAATGTGAAACTTATGTTTCGTTTCTAACTGAACGACCATGTAGCATTCAACTTATTTCAACCAAAATCTTGGAAAGAGATAGAGAAACAGCAATGGTAATCCCGGAAAGAGCGATAGAGAAACACAAAATGGGATATCGAGATATAGGAAAGAAACCCTTAGAGGGAAAAACAGTAACTTCATCCTATTTTTAGGGAATGACTCAGTCATAACTGACATAGTCATATTCAAACCTATTTAGTGATAGACTTGAGGAAATCATAATTTCTTGTAAAATTATACAAGGCCATTGCGAGGTGAGGAAGTTAAGCAATTTTTTTATGAAAATAATCTTCTATTTTATTGATGATTTAGGGTGTTCTAAATGTTTTTATCATTCCTCTAACATGAGACTCATTCAAAAAAACAAGTGCATATTTAATAGAAAACATCAATCCATGGCTTGTGAAATTTCACATGATTTGCGGCGGGGGACACGAGTGCAAGATATCTGCACATGGTTCACTTGAACAAATAACTAAAAAAATGATAGAACTAGTCCATCGCATCTAAAACCTAAATATTATTTGTGCTGCATTTCAATCTATGAATCCAAAATTCTTGAAAGCATAGTTACCAAGTTTTAATTTGAATTTGGATTCAAATAAGATTCGGTATATGTAAAAAATTTAAAAGGACATAGAGGAAAAATGCTTTTCCCTCAACACACTGAGTTGCAGAAATTACTTTGATCAACACAACACATTTACAAAAGTTTACACAAAGTTGTTGAACTCACTTAATCCATACCATACAGTTGCAGAGATCAATTCAAATTGAATCTTCATTTCAATACAGAGTGGCAGAGATCTAAATCTATGAAGAGGAACAAATATAATCAACTAATTCTATTGACAGTGTTGCGGTAAAAATGATATGTGAAACTTTCACAACTATATGGCGACTAATGAGACTTTATATTAAAACTTCAAAATATGAAATACATTAACATATGGAAGCTGTGGCTCATTCAGAAGTAAAACAAGACTTCTTACTTGGATTTACATTCACTAGGGTTGCCGAATAACACACAGTAAAACTGTTTTCACACACCCACCAAAATTCTCTCCACGATTTTCTCCGTTTGTCTTCCAAACTTACATCCACCACATTACACAACACTCTCAATATCTCACTTGCTCACTTATATATCTAAGACATTTAATTTGTGACACACACAATTTAATACATAGTATGGGCGAACACCATTTTTTAAACATTACAGAACTTGTGTGAACTAGACAAAACTTGCCAATTAAATATTTTCCCATGCACATTTACTAACCATCAACTAAATTCCTATTTGACTTTAATTATTTAATTTGTTGGGGAATGAGAATTGTCCTTTGCTCAAAAATTGTCCTTCTCTGCACATGTAATCTGCAACCTACAAAACATTTACCGAGGTATGGCTATAGCCAGTTCATTTCACGTGGTGGTTGAGATTAATTTTCAGCACTCCCCCTTAATTGCAACGGCTGCCATTGACCATTCCTGTACAATCTCTGAGATAAACAAAAGTTTCACATGCTAATGGCTTTGTAAGGATATTTGCAAATTATTCTTCTGACCTGAAATGTTGCAACACAATATCACTGTTGTTAAAAAATTCTCTTATGAAATTATATTTGGCACCAATATACTTTGTCCTTTTGTAAAAAACAGAATTCTTTGATAGTGCAATTCTGAATTTTATCACAAAAAATAGTGGTTCCTCCATCTTGTTCATGACATAAATCCCGCAACATCCTTCTCATCAAAACTGCTTGACACACTGCTGTTGTTGCGGCAACATACTCAGCTTATGTAGTTGGCAATGATATTATCGGCTACTTCATGGAAGCCCATGAAATGGCTCCTGAAGCCAAATGAAAAACATATCCTCATGTGCTCCTTTTGTCATCAAAAATTTCTTCCCAATCAGTGTCAGCATAACCAACCAACCTAAAATAATCAGTTGCAGAGTACAGAATGCCATACTCCTTTGTCGCATTGACATACTTTAAATTTATTTTCACTTCTTGCCAATGTGTCTCCTTCGGTGTCTCCATGAACTTCGACACCAAACTCAGTGCATGCATTATATTAGGCCTAGTTGCAATCAGATACATTAGGATTTTCACCATGCTCTTGTATAATGTCGGATTGACAATGTTGCTGCAATCTTCCTTACTCAAATTCAACCCCATGATGGTTGGAGTTGGTGATGGCCTGTTGTTCTGCATATTAAACCTCTCCAAAATTTATGCTACATATCTTGCTTGAGAAATAAAAATTGAATTTTTTGTTTTCCTTACTTCTATGCCCAAGAAGTATCTCAATAAACCCAAATCAGTGATCTCAAATTCACTCTTCATGACTGCTTTGAAATCAGTGATGATAAAATCATGCCTGCCTATAAAAATCAAATCATATACAGATAAAATGACAGTAAGAATCTTACCGTCATTTTCTTTGATGCAGAGTGTAGGTTCACCGTCACATTTATCGAACCCATTTTCCATCAAGTAAACATCTATCCTGCTATACCATGCGCATGGTACTTGTTTTAGCCCATGGAGAGCTTTCCCCAACCTACACACATTGTGTTCTTCGCCTTCTATTTCATAGCTAGGAGGTTTCGCAACATACAACTCCTATTTCAACACTCCATTCAAGAACACTGACTTTACGTTCAACTGATAGACTTTCAATTTCTGTTGTGCTGCAATTGACAACACTGTACACACTGTCTCCATCTTTGCGACTAGCGCAAATGTTTCCGCATAGTCTCTTCCATGATGTTTCTTGTAACCTTTGACAATGAGCCTTGCTTTATGCCTTTCAATCTTGACTTCAACATTTCTCTTGGTTTTATAGAACTTGTTGAGGTTCCTGTGATTTGGCAGATTGGCATACCAAATGACAAGGCAATATCAAGACCACTTTGGAATCCTAGGATCTAGCCCTCCTAGATTCAGACATGGATCTCTCTATATGTGTTTGAGAATGATATGCTTATAGGTTCATGATATGATATTAAGCTAGTTATGAAGCACAAGGGATTTTTTTGTTTGTTGGTTGGGGATCATTAACTGAGAAGGTCATGTAAAGAGTGAAGGAGGGGATAAATTGAAGGATATTTCAGCATGAGAAGATAGTTTAAGAAAAAATATCAATCCATTGGGCTATGGAGTCATAAAAGGGTTTACTTGCTCAACAACTATTCAAAGGTTTTCATAGGGCAAGTCATCTATATCAGAAGATCTTTTTAAGTTGAGTTTGTGGTATGAAAAAGTTAGAAATGTTGTGAAACAAGAAAATTTATATTCAATTAAGAAATCTATCTTCACTACACAAGAAAAGCCTTTTAAAGTGACTCTTTTAAATCAAGCCAAAGCACAGGGCGAACCATATATTTCTTTTGTCAATAATCCTACTAAAGAAAACTTCTAAGACAACAATCCAGTAATCCTTTTGGCTACCTCCAAAAAGTAGAAAACATATAAGATAAACAAAGGGCGGCCTAAGATCAAGTAAGGACTTTTAACCTAGCTTGTTTTCGTCATGCACCTAGGGAAATCTTCAAAAAAGTTGTTTAAGAATAAACAAGGGACAGTTCTAACCATAAAATTCTTTGATTAGGAATCTACTTAGCATGCAATGAAAATATCATTCAAGAACAACATCTCAAGTTCTACTCAAGACATGGGCTCTCCAACATTCGTTGACTGGTTATACTCTTTTGAAATCATTCCCAAAGAAACAATTAGGAGAAAACATAGAGATAAAGCTTATGAGGTAGAAATAGGGTACTTTGCAGTAAATCCTACTCTAAATTTCCTGCTCTTTATCAGAGAATATGAAAAAATTGAAAAACATAAGAAGCAATAGTGACAATAAGGAAAAACATCACCAATGATTTAGATTAGGATCTAGTGAATTTGATTGTCTATTTGATGTCCAAGACCAATTACATACTCGAGTCCAATAGCTTTCTACAGTCCAATAATTCTCTTCCCGGCCTACTATACTACAATTACTCAACAACTCTTACTCAATAAAAGTTCGACAATTAACAATTTTCCAACCCTTTACAATGAGTTTTCTATGAACACATATAGGTGCAAAGAGGAAGAGTGTTGCAGAAATGGTAATAAATATTAATTAAGATAGAGGGGGAGAGGTATTCGAATGCCCATTCTGCTTAATAATCATAGAAATAAATTTGTGTACCACTTTAGCTGATTTAGTTGAATCTAAAGCCAACTAGCAGGCTAGTAGTAACTCTGAGGCCTATCCTTTGAAGCTATCTTGGTCTGAAGTACCATGTTTGACCTCTGGGACAAGAAAACTGTCATTTTTTGGGTTTTTATACCCCATGTCTACTTAATAACTATTCATACAGTTTTAACGAAGGTTTGTTAGCATAGTAACTATCAAGTTGTCCCTTTGAGTGTAGGAGAGGTCATAGGTTTCACTTAAGTTTCTGGTGAAGTAAAATGTGTTGTTGAGGTGGCATTTAACTTTTCTCCCTTGACCTGTCTATCCTTGGCTGTTTGTTTGCTACTATGGGCCTCGTACTTTAACCTTTAAGGCTTATTAGGCCTCATTGATATCCTTTAGGCATTTTTCTGACTGTTAATGATGTTAGTTTGTGGTTTAAGGGCTTCTGATCTTCAATTATGCTTTAAAACTTCATTTGGAAGTGATACTCTTTGAATTTGCTTGACCTTACCGTGTTGTTTCTTTTCTTTTTCTTTATACAAGTGTTCCAGGCGCTTGGAGGTTTTCACAGAGGGTTTTCTTGAAGGTTGACAGTCATGACCTACTGAAAAAATCATAGTTTTAAACCCTTGATGGCTCCCTTCCTCTATTTGCAGAGTCGAGGATCGTCATCCTTGACCCTCAGTTTCTTAATAGGTTGCGGAATGGTCGTAAATCCCCTTAAACACCATTTAAATACCTGCAAACACCATGAAACAGTTAATAAAACCTACAACTGGGCTAAAACTACTTCAGAGGCTGAGTATGGTGGAGAAGGAGCATTACAGAGAGGTGGAATGCAAGCGGAGGAGGTTTCCATGGCAGAGAGGTGAAGAACCAGGGTTTAAATTTAAATTATGGCACAAAAATATGTGAAAGTGGTTTCAGGAATACCAGAGGTGGTACTCACACATGGGGTAGGCAGTAAGTGGTGTTGGCTTGAATGAACATGATACGGCTTGGTTAAGATAAGCGCAAACCGTTGGATCAGCAAGATCGACGGTTAAGATTGTATTGGGGGGAAAATGAAAATAGTGGAGAAAGGATAAGGGAAGGGGGAGTTTTAAGTGAAAGCGGTCAAGGAATCAACACTCGGTTACACGACTTGGTCGTATGGGGAAAAGGCTAAAAACTTAAGATAGCAAGGGCTTAAAGCCTGATATGGTCACTAGTGCTGAAATAGGCTTAAAAAGTAGGTTTTTAGACCTTTTTAAGTATTTCGATAGGTTAGAAAAAGGTTTTAAACCATAATAAAGAGTCTTATAAGGTTTAAAGGGGTTTTATTTTTAGCAAATGAAGGGTAATGAAGGGAAAATGGTGGGCTTTTGTAAAGGGATTTGTAACTTTGATAATGAGTGAAAAATGAAGGGACTTTGGAGGAGATTTATGAAGGTGAAATGATGGAGAAGTGGCATAGAAACAGTCTCCTTTATAACATCAGGGCTTCTTTGACAAATATTTTGTGGAAAGAGTAGTGAAGATGATTTGTAAGATAAAAGACACCAAGAAGGCTTCAAGAACTTGCAGTTTTCCATGAATATTGCTTCTTGAAGGCTTAAAAATATATTTAACCATAATTTGCTATGACAAAATTTACTGATGGTTAACAGACCCATTTTACTCCAATGACTTCTTTTCCTTATGGAAGTTCCACTAACTCCCATGTGTCATTATTTTCTATTGCTCCTACCTCTTCATTCATTACTGCAACCCATTTCTCTTCCTTGACTACATCTTCAAAATTGATTGGGCTCTACATGAAAAAATAATGCAAATAATGAATTTATACCAGCACTGCTATCAGCTTCATCTTGCTGATATATTTCACTTATATTTCTGAATTTTTGTTTTCTTGGTGTGTTTGGATTTCCACTTGAACCCGAGGCACTTTATGATCCTTGTGGTATTATTGGAGAATCACTTCTTTGATTTCTCAAGGCTGTTATGTTTCCACCTTGTGGTGTGCTCTGCTGTGCTTGTGTAGGTAGAGGAGGATCCACCGTGGAGGAATTATTTTTTGTTGTGCATTCCTCTTGCTCTTTGTGAGACAAGCATGTCTTCAAGTTCACTTTTTTCTTTAATCTTCCATCCCAAGCTTCTTCTTCAACGAACTGCACATCTCTATTGATTATAAATATCTTGGTGGATGGATTGTAGAGTTTGTATGCCTTGGACTCATCACTGTATCCAACAAAGATACAATTCTCGCCCTTGCTGTCCAACTTCTTCCATAGTTGATCTGGGCCATGTGCATAAGCCACACATCCAAATACTTTCATGTGAGTGACAAAATTCTTTGTTCCACTCCATGCTTCTTCCGGAGCTCTGTTGATAACAACTTTGGTTGGGCATCTATTCAAAATATATGCTGCATAATTGACAGCTTCAGCCCAATAATCATTTGGAAAATGTTTTTCCCTCGACATACTTCTAACCATGTCCATGATGGTCCTATTCTTCCTTTATACCACACCGTTTTATTGTGGTGTGTATTTTGAGGTAAATTGTTTGTGTATGCCATTTTCCCTACAGAAACATATGAAATATTTGGAGATATACTCTCCACCTCTATCAATTCTTAGCAGTTTGATGTAATGCCCACTTTGCTTCTCAACAAGAGCTTTGAAGTGGTAGAACTATTCAACCACTTCACTCTTATGTTTCAAGAAATACACCCATGTCTTTTTTGTGTAATCATCTATGAATGTCAAAACATATTGGCTACCAAATAAATATGGTGTTTGCATTGGTCCACACAAATTCGAGTGGAAAATCTCTAAGGGTGCATTTTCCCTTATACTCTTCCCTACTTGGAATTCTTCTCTATGTTGCTTGCTCAAGATGCAGCCTTCACATAGGCTATCAGGTTTCTCAATGCGTGGTATTCTTTTTACCATCCGTTTCTTATGCAAGAGGTTCAAACCTCCAAAATTGAGATGTCCAAATTTCAAGTTCCATAACTAGTTTTCATATTTCACTTCTTCTTGAAAGACCTCTTTTGTGACTGATGTTAGCACACCTCCTTCCTTCAAGTATGTTCTGAGCTTGAGAGGAAACATCCTATTGTTTGTCATGTGCACTTCTACAATGACCCTTTTACTTGGAGGTCTGTCCATTATAGTACACACATCATTCTTAAAAAATACATTGTAGCCATTGTTCATGAGTTGTCCAATGCTTAGAAGGTTACATTTCAAGCGAGGTACATAATATACATCTCGCACAAATTTATTTTCTCCCTTCCTTGTCAATATTGACACCCTTCATTTTCCCATGACAGAGACTTTGCTATCAATCCATGTTGTCACCTAATACTTCACATTATCATCAAGATTGGCAAACATTGCTATGTTTCGAGTGATGTGGTTACTACAACCTGAGTCTAAGAACCATACATCATCTTGTTTTTCTTGTGCTACATTACATGTTAAAATCACATTACTCTGATTCTTATTTTCTTTTGCAACATTTTCTTTTTTCCTATTATTCATGTCATTTTGTTTCTTTCCAAATTCATTGGCATAATGCCCATAATTTTTACAATAATGACATTGGACTTGGGGTTTGTCATACCTTTGTCCATGTGCTTGAATCTGGCTTGAGCCTTCACATTGATTTTAGTTGTTGCCCCTTCCACTTGTGCTTGTAGGGCTACTTCTTCCACCTCTGTGTGGGCTTCTTCATCTTCATCAGTAGTTTGATCTTCCTCGATCTGTACATTGAAAAAAATACATCAGTGTCTTGAATGCATGTTCCAATGAGGAGTTAATCATTCTGTTAAGTATATTTTCATGAGACATCAGGGATGCAGAAAGCTCATCCACCGAAAATTGTTAGAGATCCTTAATCTCTTGTATTGCCACTACTATGGCATAAAATCTTGAGGGTAGACTTCTCAAGATTTTCTCCACTATTTTTCTTTCCTCAAGTGTCTCTCCATGAGACCTTATTTGGGTATCCAACCCAATCACATCTGTGAAGAATGAGTCTGTATTATCAGACTCTTTAATACAAAGAGTTTCAAAATCTCTTCTCAGCATTTGAAGTTTTGTTGTCTTCACCTTTGCCATGCCATGCTAGGTTGTTTGGAGGATATCCCATGCCTCTTTGGACTTCATTGCTATTGCAACCCTTGGAAAAATACTTTAATGTACTTCTTTAAAATATATAGAAGAGGGCTTTGTTGTCCTTATTCTTATTATCTTTCAAGAAGTCTCTTTCTGCTGTTGTCAAATCATACAATGCTGCTTCATTTGATGGTTTTAGGAATCCATTCTCCACAAATTTCCAAATGTCTTATGAGGAAAACAGAGCCTTCATTGTAATTGCCCAATAGTCATAATTTTTTTCCATTAAACTGTGGTATTTGTGGATTAGTCAATCTTGTGCTTTTTTCCACCATTTTCACTGTATAAACAATTTTCTCACCGTGTAAAATTTTTCTCACTGCGTGAAAACTTTCTCACTACTGGAGAATATTTTCCACAAAGAATTTCAGAACTCCTTTTAACTCCTCAATAAAAATACTACATTTTACTGATATTTTAAACCCGCTCCAATACCATGCTATAAATTTAAAGGGACACAGAGTAAAAATGCTTTTCCCTCAACACACGAAGTTAGAAATTTAAAAGGACACAGAGGAAAAGTGTTTTTCCCTCAACACACGGAGTTCACACAGAGTTGCAGAAATTACTTCGATCAACACAACACATTTAATGAAGTTTAGAAAGAGTTGTGGAACTCACTTAGTCCATACCATATAATTGTGGAAATAATCACTGAACTCACTTAGTCCATACCATATAATTGTGGAAATAAATTCAAATGAATATTCATTTCAATACAGAGTGGCGGAGATCAAAATCGCAACTATGGAGAGGAGAAAATATAATCAACTAATTTTACTCACGGTGAAATAGAGTAAAACTAGTGTTGCAGTAAAAAATGATACGTGAAATTTTCACAACTATACCGCGACTAACCAAACTGTATATTAAAACTTCAAAACATGAAATACATTAACATATGGAAGTTGCGGCTCCTTCAAAAGTAAAACAAGACTTTTTACTTGGATTTACATTCAGCAGGGTTATGGAGTAACACACAGTAAAACTGTTTTCAGGCACCCACAAAAATTCACTCCATGATTCACCCACCAAAATTCGCTCCACAAATTTCTCCACTTACATGGATTTACATTCACCAGGGTTGTAGAGTAACAAACAAAAAAAAAATTCACGTGGCCATCAAAACTCGCTCCACAGTTTTCTCCACTTGTCTTTCCAGAGTTACATCCGCCAAATTACACAACACTCTCTATTTCACTTGCTCACTCTTTTTTTTTTTTACATGTAAATAAAAAAAACATATCTATCTAAGACAGTTAATTAGTGATAGACACAATTTAATACATAGTATGGGCAGGCATCATTTTCTAAATTTGCGAATTAAATATTTTTCCATGCACATTTACTAACCATGCATTTAAATTCCTATTTGACTTTAATTATTTAATCTGTTACGGAATGGGTAATTTTCCTTTGCTCAAAACTTTTCCTTCTTTGCACAGCAATCTGCAACCTTCAAAACATTTAATGAGGTATGGTTGCTGCCAGTTCATTTAATGCAGTGGTTGAGATTGATTTCCAACAGTATTGAGTGAGTTATGGTTGCTTCCATTTCAATTAATGCGGTGGTTGAGATTAATTTCCAACCGTATAGAAATAATTAGATTAACATATTTTCAATTTGAACGAAAATGTGACAATATACTAAAAAATTATTTCAAAATCAGCTAATATACTTCTAATCTGAATAAGAATGTGTCTTGGTTTGGTTTTCTTTACTTCTAATCTGAATAAGAATGTGTCTTGGTTTGGTTTTCTTGACTGCTCCCACCTTATAAGCTCTGAGAAAAATTAAAAACAATCCTTTAATGTTTAAACAACCATATTTTAATGTGTCTTGGTTTGGTTTTCTTTACTTCTAATCTGAATAAGAATGTGTCTTGGTTTGGTTTTCTTGACTGCTCCCACCTTATAAGCTCTGAGAAAAATTAAAAACAATCCTTTAATGTTTAAACAACCATATTTTAATGTTTTTTAACCATTTAAGTAAGAAAAAGACTTTATAAAATACTTTGAGAGCTCGTACCCATCTAATCAGTTCTACAATAAAACCAACCAATATTTTACTAATAATTTAGACCATTCAAATGACCTGGTGAATATTTTGATTTTTTTACCAATGCCGGTGAATTTGGTGACTATGCTTGAAAGAGAGATGGACAACCGGATCATAGACAAAGATTACTTTCTACGCTGAAAATTTGAGCTAAAAATTGAATTCATTTTTTACTTTTTCAAAATTGACAATTTCAGATAAAATATTATATTCATTTCAAATAAAAATTAATTTAAAATTCCATACCTACTTTATACATCTCATCTCACCTCACACTGTGTCCAACCTTATATACAGACGAAAACTCCAGATACACTTGACAGCTTAGCTGACACTCCATCTAAAAAGAAAACTTTACTTGAATGTTGGAAAGGAGGGTGGACATGCAAGTAATGTTCAGGTGAGTAAAACAAATGACTCAAGGGGGTGAGTCGCATCCATTTTCCTTTCCTAATGTTCATGGATTGCTCAATCCATGTGGCTATTCGAGAGGAATATTGCATGACGTTTGAGATATCCAGAGTCAATATTGAATGTGCATAACCTATATCTAATATAGCATATAATACTGAAATGAGCTGTCAAGGATAAAATATCATTTTTCGAAAAACTTGAAAAGATATTTCTATTATATAGATAGATTAGTGGTTAGCTATTTCTAATGTTATCGATCTAATTGTCATAGGATTTTTTATCAAATGGACAGAGAGGTGGATTAAGTTGATCCACCGACCTATTTGAAAGATCGGAACCAACAATTTGTGTTGACTAAAGTAGCACATTCAACCAATAAACCTGCACCTACCAACTTAATTCAATATACAAATCCAATTACCAATTCTTTCATTTTATACACAACTAGTGCCATTTCGAATGGAGAAATAAGAGTAATAAATACATATGATTAAAACACGTTTGTGAAATTTCCTAAATTTCCCCATATTCAGATGGTGGACTAGAGACCAAGACATAAACATATTAATCTATTACTTATTCAGTTTCAAAACTATGAACATTTCAAAACTTTATAAATAAATCAAGTCACAAAAAAATGCGTCTTATTATGCATTTCGTTTACTCACTCCCTCCTTGAAATCAGCAACACGTATATGTATTTCTTATTAATTTTAATTTAAAACAATTATAAGTAAATATGAACTTGCAAGGCTAAAATGCTGAACATTTGGAAACTTTATACAGAAATTATCTCCAAAACCTGAAGAAACAAGAAAATACATCCTATCACTGATTGCAACTACACACCCAATACCCTAAATCTTCCCAACTGAAGGCGTATGTCATATTTATATCAAAGCTAACAAGATCCCATAAAGACATAGAGAATGTATTCTAATTTTTATATTGCCAACCTGAACTTCATCCGTATCGGTTTATTATTTGTCAACCTGAATGTTAAAGTTTATTATTTTTTCAGGTTTTTTCACATGGGTTGGGGGTGTAGGTTGATGAGAGAGACATCAAGGGCGATTCCGGGAAAAATCGGGGTGTGAAGGGTGGAGGGGAACACACATGCCCTAGGAATCCAATCGAATAGAAATAATCGCGCTGAATTCCATCTTAACTCCAAAGTTCCTCAAGTATTAAACCATATTTTTGGGTTTGGGGAGAATCATTCCGAATCTGGTCATTCTTATGTGTGTAATTGTAGAAAATTGAGCTCAGACCTCATCAAATCGACAGTCAATATTTCATTTCAGGATTTCGTACCTTCTGAGTTATGGATTCTGACTTCTGTAGACTTCGTAGAATGAAGAAAAACAGTTGCGTTATTGCAGTGTTGGTAATATTTTGTGAAGAAGCCAAAGATCTTAGAACATTATAAGCAGAAGGAAATTTGTAAGTAGGAACATTGGTATTTTGAAGGAATAAATTGCATCGAGCACTTTGGTGGCCATGGATAGCAGTAATTTTATGCTGAGGAGACCCAAAACTATGGACACGTATGATATCTACAAGTTCTTTCGCTTGGAACAATCCAGAAGCATCGAGAGGTCAGAGACGATGGAAGAGTTTACTGAGGAAGATATATGGGGCTGTGCTCTTGATGCAGAGACAAAGCGGGAGGGCTTTTAGGAGAATCGGTGTAACAGGTTGGAAGAGAATATAGAGGGAAAGGAAGGGACAAGGACGATTCCTAAATCCCATGAAGAGAATAATAATAGGAGAATGTAGTGTTCTTTTGCTCCTGTGAATATCCCTAACTTTTCTGAGATGATATGGGAAGACAGGAAGGACATTGGGAACTGCTGGAAGAAAACCCATGAAATCATAATTGATAGTGGTAATAGTAGTGATAATGCAAGTGGCGATTTTGGTACGAATATGATCACACCCATATACTCATTTCCATGTTGGTCCACAGGAACGAAACAACCTGATTGTCAAAATTTGAAGGCGTTGGTAAGACTCTCAAGGGCAGAGATGTGATCTAGATGATGACAAGTTTTATTGCTCGAAAATCTTCAATTTTAATGGACCCTCGACAATCTGTACAATTTTCGATCTTGATGTACAATTTGAGTTGTAATGTAAGAATGAACATTGTAATAGGGTTTGGACTGTTCTTTGGGAATCTGGGATTATATTACTGAAATCTATACTTTGCAATATTGTTTTTTAAATTTATCATACAAAAAGGTTTAACGAACTCATGATAATTGTTATAAGATCAATGAATAACATTCCTCCTTTTTCATCTTTCACTTGGGCTAGTTGTCTTAAGGTTGTTTGTAATTTTTATGTCCTTTATAGTGCGAGGTAGGGCAACCCTTTCTATGCTATTATTTCTAAGAATTTTTATGTCCAAAATCTTACTTATTCCTCACCTTCATATTTTTTGAAATTTTAAAAACATATAAACAAGCAACTCTTGGTGAACATATTTTCTATAAATCTATATTTGTTTGAATGTACTTGTGTTGAATACTATGGTATTTTAGAAACATGTGCTTCTTGAAGTCTGGATGATCTACATTAGATCATTATATTTTTTTTCATCCATATCTATGTTTTCAAGGTTAATAAATCAAAGAATTAACTTATAAGATTAGTTTAAATATCCCGAGCCGGTTTAGAGAATGGGGATTAGGAAACTTTTGGGTCTATTTTGAGGGCTTAGATATGTTATTTTGGTGCCAAAAAACACATTTTAATCATTACACACAACAACACTATTATATACATAGAGACCTTTCCAACAATGCGGGAAAGCTTTTATTGGGAGTTTGGATGCAAAGGTTATGTCTCTTATAAGTTGAACTATAGTGATTGACCAACATAATTTAAGATAATTCCATGTAAACCCCTATTAATCATTATAAATAGCTAGACACATGGGTATTATGAAGAAAAATATAGAAAGGATGATTTATAAATCATATCTAGGGCATAATGGGTCAAATGAAATGACTGGTTAGCTATCATGAGAAAAGGGGTTTCATTTTATTTTCTTTCATTTTCTTCCATATTAGATAAGAGTATTTAAATGTGAATAGGGAGAGATCATAACAAAGATGTTATGTTTTCTATAGTATCCCACAAGCTAAAAGCCTTAGGAAACTCCATAAAGAGACTCTACTCCTTTGTATTTGTATCCTTTCTATTTGGAAAAAATAAGGCACAGTAGTCTCATGTTCCACTTGGGTCTGACCCTTAAATGGATTCCGATGTCATAAGTTGGTGTTTAACATGACTCGTGTATGATTTCATTTCATTGTTCTCTATTTTCTAAATTTAATCTATGACATGCATAAAAAATACTAATTAAAAGAAATGATATAAATGAAGTAACCCTTGACACACACACACACACAGATATATATATATATATATATATATATATATATATATATATATATATATATATATATATATATATATATATATTTCAATTTATTTTAATCAATTTACTATGACACATAAAAGATAAATTTAATAAGAATATAATAAAGCCACAATTATGGTCAATGATTTAGTTTAAGATTATTATGAAGATTTTATAGAGGCACTTGTATTGTTGGAAGTGCAAGTTGCAAAAAAATATAACAATGTGTGCTTCCTCATTACAAATATAACTAATAATATTGAGCTCTTAGACGAAGATGGATGCCCCAACTTAGAGGTTAGATCATAGGAGAAATTGAGAGACCAAGTATACAAACAGAATGAATCCAGGAGATAAAGGAAATAGATGTTGGGTTTGAGTTCCATGAGCCATTCAAATTCTCTCTCTGAGATGGGAGAATATGTGGAAATCAATTCATATCAAGGTAATATTGATGCTTTGAAATTAAATGACTAGATACAGTAGTTAGCTATTTCCTTTAGTCTTCATGACATAGATGGGGACCAAGAAATTTCTTTTACTGATTTAAAATTGGAAGGCCATGCCTCAATTTGCTGGGAAAAGGTCATGGAAACCATGAGGTTAGAGATCTAGTGACTAAATGGTAGTATTTTGAAACTCTTAGCAAAGAACCAACAAAACACCATGATATGTAGGGGACTGTAGGATTTGATGGCATTATTTAAGATATAGACAAGGGAAAAGTGTATATAAGTACCCCACAAAAATAAAGAAGATGGAAATGATGTTGGGTATTTATCGTGTGAACCCAGAGATATGTCTCAAATATCTAAGGGGTATACACAACCATGTTTTCAAGCAATCGTTTTTGTTCAAACCTAGAGTAGAAAATGAGACTTTTCTACGTGTGAATATTTGTAAAACATATGCCAGAGGAAAGGGTAGTGTAGTGGTTCACAGAAAAATTTAGACCAAGAGAAACAAGAAGGTGACAAAAAAATAGTTAAAAGAACATATCCACCACTACAACCTCTTTAAACTTGATGGGAACACATAGAAAAAGTGTTATTGACTACATCCCAAAATCAACTCAAAGAACTAGAAGAAGGCTAAGAATAATAAAAAAATGTCGTAGTCACATATTCAAACAATCACGTGGAAAGAATATTTGACATAGAAATAATATCAGTGTAAAATGAGATGAATCAAATTATCCTTTAGAAAAAATAAGCAGAGAATATGATCAAACTCTTCCATAAAATATATAGATCAAGACGAACAAAAAATATGTTTTATTCAACTATGGATCACATTTAAAGATGAAAGAAGTAGGGATAGCCAACAAACAAGGACTAGAGGTTCATTATCAACATATACAATGTACATTGGGATGGTTAAATAAGGATGTAAATCAACAAAACAAAATAGGGCGAAACATTTTTTTCTATTAAGTTTGATTTTACTGATGAAGATGAATTGGACGTAGTTCCATTTGATGTATGTGGATTTTTCTTTGGGAGTCCCTATATGTAAATAAAAGGTGCAACATTAATGTGGAAATAAAACCAATAATGCCTCATAAACGATACAAATTCCTTCACTGTCAATTTTCACAAAATAATGTATAAAATTTCATCGCTAAATGGCATCCAAGAGAAGAGATTCATTAGTTCTATCAACAAGTATTTTTTACTATGTATTAGAAAAATTTTCTCTATAAAACAATCAATGAGGGGTAAGAGATCCTTTCAGGGGTGAACTAAGTGAAAAGGATAACACCTAGAGGATTTATTATTGACATACCACGTAGTGTTAAAGGAGATGAATGGATTGCCACCCAAGAGGTAACTGGAGCATGAGATTAAAATATTTCCAAAATATATATTAGCCAGCACCTAGATATATATGAAGTTAATTACAAAAATAAATGAGGTGAAGAATAAGTCACAACAACTTTTTGTGTGTGGTGTTATTTGACCAAGTCTCTCACCACGTGGGTCACCCATCATAACTATTCCAAATAGGAATGAGACATGGAAAAAGTGAATTTATTATGTGGAATTAAAAAAAATAAACTCAATAATAGGTTCCATATACCCAATATTGATTACTTTTTGGACCAATTAGAACATACAAAATATTTCACCAAGTCATTTTTTAAATTAGGGTATCACTAGGTTTGAGTTAAAGAATAATATAGAAGATTGCATTCAAAACGAAACAAGGTGCATATGAGTGTTTAGTCATGACATTTGCAATATGAAATGTACCAATTATGTTCAAGGGATTTGTGAATGATAAACATCATCCATATCTAGATTCATTTATTAATTTTCAGCTAGATTATATAAGGGTATACATTTCCACCTCCGAGTAGAAAATATCATATTTGAAGTAGGATTTAGAGACATTTAATAAGCACCAGATGTTAAAATTTATAAAAAAATATATTGCGTAATTATGATATGTGATTGGTGGAGAATGTGGGGGACATCATGAAGTCAATAGTGCATATAATATTTTTAAAGGTTATGAGTTTTTTTGTGGAAACGTAGTACCTAAAACAATTCATATATTCATTTCAAGTTAGGGAAACACCACTACATGTCATAACAATGAGTGTAATAGTTTTTAGTGGGAAATGTGTCAACAAATGTCCTCAAAGAGTCAAATAAGAAAGGAATTCAAGAAATATTTCTTGTATTACCAAAACTTTTTTTGCCCTTTGAAGTGGAGATAGATGCAAGTGGGTATGTAATGGGAGCAGTCTTGATGTAAGGAGGAAATATTGTTTTCCACTATTCTAAACTATTCCATGGGGTAGTTCTCAACTAACCTACATATGAGAAGGATCTCTCTACCATGGTGAAACCTATCAAATTGGGAACACTATCTAAATTAAAAGCATATAGAAAATCACACCAATGACTAGCCACTAAAGTACCTCTGGATGCATAGCATGTTACAAGATTATAGGAATTACAAGTACTTTGAGTTTCTATTGGTGTTTCATTTATTTATCAAGTGGAAGAAGTGCCAGAAAAACAAGTTGGAAAACATTCTTCAAAGTACACCCATACGAAAACATATAGCTTTTGGAAATCTGACACAGATGGGACCTTTCACCCATGGTGTATACGAAGAGGCATATATAGAGAATGGTGAAATCATGGAGGTATTTCAATACACATAAAGCTACAGTCATGTAGACAATGGATATAACACAATTGACTATAACCTCTAGAATGTGTTATTCAACATGTTCGGTAGGATATGAATTATTAAATATAATTTATTGTAGATAATCATAGAGAATAACACCTTTAAAATTTCTTGTAAAAATTCCATTAGTGGGAAGGAAGAAAAAAAATATTTCTTTGGATAAGTATGGGTGAAAATTGGGATACAAAGGGGCATCATTATAAATTGGGGAAATGGATTTATTAGTTCATTTTAATAAAAATTGTTGTAAGCTTTACAACCTCCCTAATCCTTTTTTTTTAATCTAGACATTCAACATTCATCTCTAATTTTGAAGAATGGGTTAGAAACAATTCCTCTCTCTATATCCACCTAAAATTTCATTTTTGGAAACTTTACCACATTCATATCATTAATATTTTTACACTGCTATAAAAATTATCGATAATTTTTTTTTGAATGAGTCGTGCCCCTTTAAAATGTTTCTTTTTATGTTGCCTTACACTCTATACATCCATGCGACCCCACCTCAATAAACCACATGGTGGGAATAAAAAACCTTAAAAATACGTTTTCATGCCATACGCCATAATATTTCATGATTATATTTCCCTCTCCTTTTCCTAACCTAAATGAAACCATAATGTGATAGACCCAAACTCAATTAATTTTTCTCCATCTATTGGCTCACCAATCCGTTCTGGGATATACCCAAAGTGGGTATATGGAAATGGTTGATGGATGATAGAAAAAAGTTTGACGACCTAATGCATGATCTACAAATGAGATATGGCTCAATATGTTACCTATTGATGGGCCAATGGCCCGATATATGATCTATTTAAGATCTCATGGCCCAATAGCCATGTCATTGCTACCATAGCTTCCCCCTAGAAACCGCCTTTATTCCATGACAAGGTGACATTAATGTCAGGTTGGCACCATATGAGAACCTTAATTCTATGTCATATTTCCATGTAGACATTCTTCAACACATATGTATAATCATGCCACAATGCAAAGGTCCCATTGCTTATTCTATTTATTCCTCACATGTTTTCATTAAATATACCTCAAAATTAGTGCCACATGGCAAACATATCAATACTAAGTCTACTTCTACCATATTTTGGTGCTTATGAAGGTCAGTATTGTTGGGAAGAATGTCCTTATAGAAGGGCTTGAATAATACAATACTTATACCACCACTTACGGTTATTCAATTTCCCATTAATCATTGAAAGTGGAGCCACTATTTACATTGAGGCGTGTTTACATCCAATAGAATACATTTCATACTCCCAATCATTGAATATTGATAGGTTGACATGTATTACTTGAATGCCCATTATCGCTTCTAGCTAGGCTCCTAGTCATGACCCTATGTTATAGCATATTACTAGGGGCTAGGGGAAAAATTCCAATGTCCAAATTCCATATGCTCATGGTATCATTCAAAATATGCAGACCAATTGATTATAGATGGAAAGTGATGGAAATCCCACTATAATTAGATAGATTCATCAAATCTATTTGAATCAATTATTTTTCAATAGCTTTGGTTCAAAAAAATCCTCACACCCTAGGATTTATAGGCTAATATGCCCATACCTATGGCCTAATGTAATGACAACCATTTTCTACCAACTATTGATCATATCTCATTATGGCCATGGCACTAGTCACCAAGATAAATACATAGAGCCTCAAATTTCAAATTTTGGCCATAAAATCCCAATCATAATGGTATTTATCCTTGAATTTGTCTAAGGTATGATAAGGATTTCTTACTTGTTCTGAAGGTATGTGGCGAAGAATCTCATAGGGCCAAAAACTAGTGTGAAGAACCCTTTTATAAAATGAGAATTATTATACGATTTTCTCTAAATAAATATGAGATGAAGGAAAATGGTAAAATTCTTACCATTGCTTAGGTAAAAATCTTCTTCTTGATCCCTTAGTATTGCAACTATACAACCTAGAATTCTATAAATTCTACATAGAGAAGCCAATATCCTAGCTTATCCTTAAAGAGATATTTTCCCTTAAGAAAAGCATGAAATCCATATCATCTCATTTATAAAACTATAGAATTCATAATTATCCCATCCCATAAAACTATAGAATTCATAATTATCCCATCCCATAATTAAGATGAGGATTACCACCCACTCTAATAGAAAAATAATATGAGCCTTAGGATGAAAACATAATTGCATGCCACTCACACATTTCATTTCTAACAACCTTCACTGGAAACCTATTTAAGAATTACATTTTCATAACACGTTTATTCATCGAGTGAAAATTGGTTATTGACTAAGCACAATACACATTTGTGATTCTCATCATTAAAACACATAGAAGAAACTATTACAATAGCTCAATTCATCATTACACTCTAAATAGAAATTTAGCATCGCATTTTTCATCTTACTACATTTTCACATTCAAGAAACCATAAAAGTAAATTTATAACTATATTCTTGATCATTATTCATAATAATTTTTTAATGACAATTTCAAGGAACTATGAGTGCATAACAATCACTACAACCGGTTCAACTCTTTTTATTCCATGAAAAACTAACATCTATTTATCACAAGAGACATATGTGAAACCTTACATTTCATACAACATCCATTCATGAAATAAACATTAATTAACCTTCAAGTATTATAAAATGCACTTAGGTCATTCCTATTACATATTTTTTAAACCATCACAACAACATTCTTCTTATCACTACCACATTCACAGTAGTCGAACATTATAGAAAGTAATGATTCGTCCAATAAAAAGGTAATTTAGGCACACTTATTTAGATCACTTAGATGGATTAGAAAATAAATAAGGGAAAGCCAAACTTTGTTGAATTTTTTTTATACGTAAAAAACAAGCTTCTTGTAATTCCCCACATCCAATCGAGAAATGATTCCTTAATGGAAACTTCACTGAGGGTTCTACATAATTCACTATAAAGGATATGAATGCAACTCTCCTTCAAACACATGGTTATATGTTCCACTCTTGTATCCCTCTCATTTTTCCTCTATCTGGTTGATATATCTCTCTCATTCTAATCTATGGACACTAATAACCCTTTTCAACTACATCAATTTCTCTCTTGTTTCCCATTGTTTCTCTTTTTTCTCCACTATTCTACTCTTCACACTACTGTCTATCATATTCAGAAGTCTTATCTTGTTTAGGATTCATCCTTCCCATTCTTATTTATATTTTTATTTTATTTAACATGTTATAATCTCTCATAACATTCCATTAGATTGAATTAGAAGCTTCTAGTTAAATTTTTTTTTTTTTAAATCTAGTTGGAAGCTTCTCATACCTCTGAGTAGTTTTGTAGATCTCTCCACATTTGTTTCTAAATATCTATATTTTAAATATTTTAGCTACCAATAGTACAAAATGGCTAATTAGTTACTAAAAAAATGACTAAAACTTTCATATAAACGATTATTTTTTGGTCAATGACCAATAGCGGCTAATTTATAGTATCTTATAATGCGACCAACTTTTAGTCATTTTTAGGTTGGTCATGAATTGGTTGTCTCTATTTTGTTGTCTAGTAGTATATTTGGTCATTAATTGTCACAATTAATGACCAAATAAATATATATATATATATATATATATATATATATATATATATATATATATATTACTAAATGATCACCCGAGAAAACCAATTCATGACCAAAGAAATATGACCAAAATGTTGGTCGGCTTATAAGATACTGTAAATTAGATAATCATAGTCATATATATGCAAATTTTTTTCATCGTTTGAAGCCAATTAATGACCAAAGAAATATGACTAATTTTAGTCATGTTATAAGATACTTTAAATTAGCTACTAATAGTCGTATATATGAAAAATTTAGTGTTCATTTGTAATCACAAATTTATCGTTTTATGTATTCATTTATCTTTTTTTGGTAGTTTCATATTCATTATATAAATGCATATTTTAGAAGTTTATATTCATTTCATTTACTTTCATTGACAATCATCATAAGGAGCTAATTTAGTCATATATTCATTTTATTTGTGTTCATCATTAATAAATATAAACTGCATATTTAGTAGTTTTAAATTGATTTTATATGTTTATTATTAATCAACATAAATTAATTAGTATGATTTTGCAAAAAAAAAAAAAAAAAAAGAAAAAAAAAAAAACTAGAATCTACATGTTCATCTAATATAAAAACTCAAAGTTACATATGTTAATTAAAATACTAAGTAATATCAACTGTAACTATAAATAGTTCCAACCATATTATTATATTATATAAAATGTCAACTATTACAATACGAGCTTCCAACTTAATATTAGTTGGAATAAAATTTACACATGAAATATAGGTTCATTACTTCAAAACATTACCATTGTGTTTCCAATACGTTGTAGGTGAATTCACCAACTCTCAAGAATTGACCATCGGTATCTATGTTTGTGTCTGATGTGTGATATTGGCTCTACAGTACCACTACACCAGTTCTCTTCTCTCACTCTTTAATTTGCATTTTCTTGTTCTAGTGTTATTGTTCTCTTTCTTCAATTCCCTCTTCTTACCATCAATATTAAGTTCCTTCTCTGAAAAAAAAAAAGATACAATGCAGAGCAGAAGACATGAAACTCGACGAACACTAGAATATAAAATAAATTAGAATATAAAGGATTTATACGATATATACCTCAACATAAGAAATATTGTTAATATCAGTTTTCGCCATAAAATAAAGAAACTTGAACATATCGTCATCAATTGGGAAATAGTGGCCACTAACTAGCCAAATGACCTGTATAAACAAACGAAATAAGACGTCACCATAGAATAAATTTTTTACCTACTGTGTTCTCAGTGTACAACATTTTTGATGAAATGTTATCTTCAACTAAAGTAATAAATGCAACTAGAAGCACACATTTCTTTCACAATATTTTGAATTCCTATGATTATGGTATATTCCAATTTTTGTTCTATCCAACGTAATCAAACACAATGGATCTAGAAATTTCTACTAAGAATGTCTCATGCTCCAATTTTGTAGTTGTATTATTTCCTCTAGTTATCTTTAAGAACCAGTGACACACCAACAATAAAACTTGTCAGTATAAATTTAATAGTAGAGCAACGTATTGCTAACACAAGATTAAGACATGCAACTAAAAAAGAATAAGACAAGACTTTTTATATTGTGATACTAACTGGGAATATAGATTTAACATAACAATCTTCAATTGTCAGCATCCCATTCTAGGGGAAAAGGAATCCAATTCCCATAAGCCAAAAAATTATATCCAAATAAAAGCTAAACATGTTGGCTCCACATTCAAAGGTATGTAACTAGGGAATAGCTATATCAGATACTTTTAAGAGTGCACAAGTAGCTACTAACACCATTAACAAGATTTTGAAATAGATTTTCCATGCATGACCTCAAATTTGGCAACAAATTTGATATATGCACTACATGTATACATTTTAAATGCATTGGAATGATATATAAGAGTATCAAAATAAAATGTACATAATTACATATTCACTATCCACTTTTACTCAAAAAATACATTCAAATAAATGGTATAACTTACCCTGAAAAATACGTTGAAATTTCCATTCATTATCATGAAAATCCTTGGTTGTGAGTTCTTGAGAAGGTGGTTGTTAAGTGAAATCCCACCAAAAACAAGAAAAACATAATATGAGACAAATATGAGAAATACCCTTACCTTTTTCTCCTTTAAAGAATGTAGTATTCTCTTAAAAAATGTGTAAAATTCTAAGCACTTATCTATTAAATCAAAATTATAACAAAAAATATGCGAAAATATGAATCGTACAAGTGGAGAAAAAAAAATTTCTGCAACACAACGCGACACATAAAACATGTCATTGGTGCTACTCTTACTAGGAATCAACTTTTTAAAAAAGTAATTATTCGGTTTCTTTCTTGGTGTGTCGAGGTCAGAATCAAGATAACAATATTTTTTCTCTTGTTGCACAGTATTATCAATTTTTAGTACCTTGCACCGATCGAAATAGTACGAAAGAATTTCTCACCAAAATTTCCAATTACGATAAAGCACATACAATGAAACTAAAAATGTCTTACAACATTAAGAAGTTGCAATGTCATTTGACCATATAGTTCATATGTTTCCCAATCTGAATGGAATTCAATAAGGTGCTTGTTAAATTTTAAATCTTTTATATATAACAATTTAATAAAAGTGTCCACAACCAAAGTAAGGATGAAATGCAGAGAACTTGCATAAATTGTAACATTGTGAAGTTGGCACATTAATTGAGTTGGAAAATTTGTATAATTGTACATATGAGAATCAACCTCCTTGTTTGTTGAACCAGCTACCTGAAACCACATTGATTATGATCAATTTCATTACGTAACATTAAAATTTCAAAATATTGGGGTCACAGTTTATGATGAAAATAATATAAGCATTCATTATTTGCAGTCATTTGTATCCAAAAGAAGATTTCAAATTAAAAATTAGTGAGAAACCACCCCACCTACTCACTATGACCCTATGGAAAATAAAAAATATTTCTCCCAACATTAGCTAAGGACACACGCTGATTCCATAGAGGTGCGGTGATTACTCCAACACCCCCCCTCAAGCGCATCTCGGGGGAATCGAACCTGTGTCCAAGCTCTAGTACCATGTAGGAATTTACAGGGTAAGTTCCTTAGATCAAGAAACAAAGGTCACCGCTCACAAACATATCACAAATCAGTACACTAGTATAATCACATGGTTAAAACCCTCGAAGAGGGAAACAATCCACAGCCTGAGCCAACGCAGCCACTTCAAGAAATTTATTAATATAAGAAGATAATTTACATATGTTTCTCTCATAAATGGTTACCAGAAAAATGACCCTCCATGATCTTTAAATAGATATCATGTACCAATTGGGTGTTAAGCCACGGATCAAGTTTCGTTAATATCGAGGAGAGATATAACTGTCGGATCACTACAAATCGTGACCATTGGATTCTAAGTTAAAAATGTACATGGTAAAGAAACACACTTTACCTTATTGTACACTAGACTAGGTTATTCTTAACTATTTCCTATGTGTCGGAATATCCTAACACATGATAATGTTGGGAATAATATCAAATTTGATTCTCTAACATTAGAAATATTAGTTATATTTACAAAATACAGAAATTAAGAAGGGGCCTTACAATCATTGGAGAATATGGACATAAATTTGAAGTGTTCTACACCATTCTATCAACACATAGATGTTGTAGACAAACATAGTCACTAGGACTATGGTACAACTTTTGAAGGCTTAAACTAAAAGAAATCAATGACTTGGTATGAAATATTGGTATATAAAAAACACTTTTATAATAGTGTAGTCCAATCTTCTGCTAGTGAGTCCTCATTTGAAAATTGTTTTGGATACCTACCACCATATCCTTTGGATATTTCATATTTAAATGGAGGAGAGAAGGAGGGTCTCATAATAGTTTCATTAACAGAAGATTATTTTTGAAGAAGATAAAGAATATTCATCTACAATTATAGGAGAAACTGAGTAGGTCATAGTAAAAACACAAGGTTGGTCACGATCAACACAAAATAGATAAGTTATTTAAAGTGGGACATAGAATATGTTTATAGTTGAAATTTTAGATAATGACTACAAACCCATACATTTTCATTTACTCAATGGGAAATGTTTAAAATATCCATCTATATCAGCCTTCAGTGTTGGAATAGGAGAAGGAATAGATCTTTCCATCCATAGAATATTTAGTACTATATTTTTCAGTAGAGATTATAGAGGATGAAATTATTCAAAAGAATTCAATAACTAAATAATATAAAAGCATAACGTTTGGTAGATTAATTGAAAGGAAAAACTCTAGGAAAGGCTAGATGGTAATCTATGGGGAAGGTAGAGGAAACTTTTATCACTACAATTAGTAAAATAATTTGGGGACCAAAATAATCCCAAAATGGGGTGCTATGATACATATTGGATCATTACATTATTTTTCATAAATATTTATTCTGATAGGGTGTAACATAAAAAAATGGCTTACATGGGAAATTTTAGTCGTGGCAGTGAGTTTGGAGAATTTGAAACTAAAACCTCCAAGGCCTTCACACATTAAATGTGTTTTTATTTTTATTTTAAAGGTTTTCCTCTCAAGGAACATATTTGGTGATTCTATTTTAAAAATATTGGCATTTCCATTGGACTAAGAGGGATTGGAATTGGATCTTAAATGAAAAATGTATACCTCGATAAATTTTACCTATCATTGTTTGCAACATAGTTTAAGATGATACCACATGAGACCCAATTACTTATGGAAAAGTTTCTAGGAATAAACGGAGTATGAAGAATTTATAAGGGTTGAGTTGTAACTAATGTTTATAGTTGAATGGGTCATATTTAACCCCTATTTGTTTATCACATTGTGTTGTAACCAGGGAACTATGAGGAGAAGAGGTTCAATTATATATTCTTTAATTTTTCTCCATAGTTGAGAGAATTAGCTCAATGTGAATAGGGAGATATCATAATTGAGGGGGTTCAGATACTATAATATCCCACAAAGCACATCTCTCAAATAACTCAATAGAGAGTGCTTACTCCTTTATATCTTCATCATTTCCACTCAGTGAAAATAGAGCAGAACAACCTCATATTCTAGCTATATTTTCTTGCAAAATGGTTTCATAGGTCATATTTTGTGTTAGGTCCCCATATTAATAGTTTATTCCCTTATTGTTATTAGTGTAACCCCCTTATTGTTATTCTTGTACCCCTGTAACCCCAATATTGTTATTATTGTTCCCTTAAATTATTATTGTTAGGTCAGCTAGGATTATATTGTGGCCCCATGGACTTCTATATATAGAAGGAGGTCTTGGTCATTTGTAGCATCCAAGAATTGTTCATTTATGTAATGTATTGGATGTTTCCCCCTAGAAGTGGCTGATTTATAAGGCGTTGATCTCTCTTTTCTTCTATTTCTAGAGCTAGTTTCAAAAAATTTGGTATCAGAGCTTTGGATTCTAGGGTTTCATTGTTGAAAATAGGTCATCGTGGAATTTGTGCTATAGATTTGTTTCTGCGAAATTTAAAAATCTAAAATTTTTAGAGCGCAAATAAAAAATCCTAAGGAACCTTGTGGAAAAATTTCAGATCTTCGTTCACAATATTTTCGGAAATATGATCGGTGGAAATTAGGGCTTTTTGCAGGCTCCTGAATTTAACCTAAACAGGTCATTATGGAATTTTCACTATAAATTTTTGTTTCCGAGGGTTCAGAAGCTGAAATTTTTACAGAGCGAATCTGAAATCTTGACGAATCTCGTGGAAACATTTTAGAGCTTGATTCACAATATTTTTGGACATATCATCTGTGGAAGTTATAGTTGTTTCAGGCTCCCAAATTTCATTTGAAAGAGGTGACCCTAGGAACATCATGATAACTCTCTTTTTGAGCATAAGAGTGGAATTTAGTAAAATGTGGCCGCAAGTACATGTATTGACATTTTGTTTTATGAATTTCAAAGCTGGAGGAGGAAATAGTGACACGTGGGACATCGTACAATTTCTCTCTAGTGAATCAATCCATAATTAGGTCATTGTGGAAGATTGGGCATAACATTTATTTGAAGAATCCATATCAGGTCAAACCTATGGCATTTGAAAGAAGCTTCAGAGGGCTGCTACAGGGCCTAATTTCAGATATTGAATATCTTAAATCACAGAGATAATTCATTTTGAATCCCAAGCTCATCAAAATTAAGAAAAAGGTGTGTATTTGTTTCTGAATTACATAAGTCTTATGTGAAAAATTGGTTTGAATTGATACCAAGGGCATATTGTAGCATAAATATTAGTATTGGGTTCTAAAATGCCACCTAAAAATAATTAAATGCCCACTAATCCTTTAGAAGTCTATACTATGACTGATGAAGGTAGAGAAATGCGGCCTGACATATCAAAATTACAAGAGCAAGTGCACCAAATTTCGCTGTCACAAAGAGAAACAAAAAATAAGATGGATGGAATGGAAGCTGGCATGGAACCTATGATGGATGCCATGGAAGCTAAGATGGATTACATGGAAGCTAGTATGGATGATATGGAAGCTAAGATCGATGAAAAGATGAAATAAAACATGGAAAACATGAATAATGATCTAAAAGTAGACATGGAAGGTTTGAAAAAGTTGATACAAGAAATTTTTCCTAATGGTGAAAAGATAGTAGAGGAAACTCATGATGGGAAAAAAATAAATGTTAATCATGATTTCGTAAACTCTAATGTTGGAAGGAAGAACCACCATATTCCAACGATGGATATGAGGAAGTTTGATGACAAGGATGCCGTAATATGGATACTACAGATGGAGCTATACTTTGATCTCAATAATGTGAAAAACACACACAAGGTACGAATTGCAACTTCACATTTAGAACAAAATACATTTGTATGGTATCGATGGCTTTCCTCCCATAAAAAAATTGTCACTTTGTCAATTTTTATGGAGGAAATTCTAGCACATTATGAGGATACAAAAAGCAACACCTTCTTTAGCCAATTGATAAATCTCAAACAAAAGGGTTCAGTCGTGGAGCACATTGAGGACTTCCAAAAATTTAATATAAGGGTAACTAATATTCTAGAGGAACACAAGATTGATGTCTTTATAGGGACTTTAAAGGATAACATACAACATGAAGTTCGCATATGGGAACTTGATTGATTGGAAAAGGCATTCACGTTGGCAAGAAAAATTGAATGTAAAATTATGGCGACAAGGAAGCCTACCATTCACATATATAAAGATGGAAGTGTTGCTACTCCTAGACTTCCACAACCTACAAGGTTGACAACAAAAAAATTGGAAGACAAAATAGCAAAAGGGCTTTTCTACAATTATGATAGCAAATACACTAAAGGTCATAAGTGTGCTGAGAAGAAATTATTTGACATAGATTGTGAAGAGGAAGAATAAAATGAACAAGAATATTCAAAAGAAGAGGATATACACTAGGAATGAACCCTAGAAGAGGAATAAATGAGTCTGAACATATCGTCTAAATCATTGGTGGGAATTACCACTCCTCAAACTCTCAATATAGAAGGAAATATGAAGAAGAAAAAGGTAATAGTGTTGATTGATTCAGGTAGTACCTGTAATTTTATTCATTGTAAGTTAGCCAAGGAATTGAATTGTTTCCTATACCCAGCACCAGAATGTCAAGTGATGGTTGCAAATGGAGGAACTATAAATTGCTCTAGAAAATTCCATAATATCATGCTAACCATGGGGGAGTATGTATTGAATAGTCAAATGATTTCCGTTCTAATGGGGGGCCTTGATGTTGTACTAGGAGTAAAATGGTTACAATCTTTGGGGACGGTAGCTTTTAATTTTCAAGAACTTTTCTTGAAATGTTTTTCAGAAGGAAAGGAAGTCGAATTACGGGGTATCACAGGGAAGACGGGAAATATCTTAAGCTCTAATGTCATGACAAATCTTCTAAAGAAAGAACAATGAGGCGGTCATTTGGACTCCTATATATAGAAGGAGGTCTTGGTCATTTGTAGAATCCAAGAATTTTTTATTTATATAATGTATTGGAGGTTTCCCTCTCGAAGTGGCTGATTTCTAAGGTGTTGTTCTCTCTTTTCTTCTAGTTTTGGAGCTGGTTTCATAAAATCTTGGTGATGATTATTATTGGTGCATTATTGTAATTCAATTATCCCTATTTTCCACATTTAATATATTGAATGTAGAAGCAACAAAAATCAATAATAATAAAACTGGGATCTAAGGGAATTAATCCTTCATAATATAGGTCTATGTTTATTTTAGTAGATATGTAATGATCAATTGTGAACTATAATATATATGGTAGCTTATATCTCACTCTAATACAAAAATTTGGTGGACTTTGAAATTTTTTGGTTTCTCCTATCATAGAGTTGTTGAATTTGTGTACTAGTAATTGTATTACTCCATAGGTATAAGAACTTGTTGAGGGAATAAACAAAATATGTGAAAGTGGGACCTACATTTGATATTATATGTTCCAATTCATTTTTTCTCTTCTAGTAACATTCCCACCAAATTTTTCATGGGAAAAAAATTTGAGGAGTGCAACGTTGACCTTTTCATTATTAAATTTTTTTTATGCAGTAATAGCCCTCTAATACGATTAACCATTTCCTAAAAGCATAAACTTTTTTTTGGATTTCAATTAAGTGGATATCAATGTTAACATACACCTTCAAGCATGTCAGACCTCTAAAATTGATAATTTTTTAATGTTCATTGTAACATCTCCAACTTAGCCAATTTTGTCTTTCTAATTATAGTAATCCGGGACACATTTTCCACCATGTTCTTCATCACATCTTTTTACCCACATGACATATTTTTAGATTATCAGTGCAACTGTAAGCGTTCATCATTTTAACTTGAAGTTCTGTATTAAAATCTCTTATTTGTGTACCACATGAATTTACCACTTTGATTTCTTAATAGTTGATGCACGAGCATCCGACTAGGGAGGCAAACAGACAACAGGTTTTCATGTTTTTTTGGTGATGTGTTATTTTACAGGTCTTTGAAGCTGTCCATGTTTAACCTGTCTTTTCTTGATTAGAGGATTAGTTGTCAGTAGGGGTTGTTTTAGTATAACTGACTTTTATTTTAATTTTCATTAAGAAACTGTAGTGGGTTACTAGGTTATTTTAAAATTAGTTAGTGATAAAGTAAAAATAGAAATAAGGTGGAAAATGTAACTGTGTAACCAACAGTGGGCAGTTACCAACTGGTAACGAATTTTCCTGTCACTGGGACACAAAAAGAACAGGAAGGTCACAAGACAGGGGTTCTGCAAACTGTCAAAGAAAGAGAAGGAATAGACAAAACAGTACCATATTTAAGCAGACCATCCGTGTTGTTGGTTCTTATGAGTTACAAAAATTTGTTTATTTAAAACCTGCAATTATGTTGACAAACTGTTGATTCAAACATGCAATGACATGAAATCATGATATTTAGTGAATAACTGTAGCACTACAGGTAGGCCATCAAAGTACCATAGTTGTTTCCTTACAAGACAGGTGTTCCAGTTCGACAATGAAACAGTCAAGCATTTCGCGAAGTGAAAACGTGGAGACAGAGAGCGAACAAGTCATACAATACATGAAGGAAGTTTAAATCACAGGTAACTATTCTTGTAATGATATACTTTCTGTGCAAGCTGAAAAGAAAAGAAACGATTGAAATTCTGCTGAATAGATAAAACATCCATATTTACAGTCCAAATATTATAAAAGTTGCTTTGAATGTATTACAAATACCAAAACCATTCGAGTTAGAAAAAAATTACAGTTAGGGTTTTAAATTTCGAACCCTTCCGGAAATAGAAGTTCGACTACCATACAGTCCATTAAGTTACAGTGGGATACTTTTCCAAGCCCAGAAAAAAAAAATTGAACGGAGAACAACATAGCAACCCCAGGTTGCTCTCGGAAAGAAAAACCCTAGGACCTAGCGGAGGAAAACAAAAATCCTGTGTAACTTCGGCAAAGTATAGCAGAAGAAAAAAATAGAATATGGATTGATTCTACCAGTGAAGAGCACGTCATGAAAGCCACCCTAGACATTGGACTGTCGAAAACCACAGTTCACCTGCACAGAGAACAGAGGACGGAGTCAGTTCGACTACCCACAAGAATGCATACATTCTGAATTAAGAGCAAGGAGAGGGTTTGAATAAAAACCTTGCAAAGGAGACAGAATACATAAGACTTCGACTGAACGAGCAAAATTTTGCTAAGAACCGGCCAGACCTGCTCACGAGGAGCGAAGCGGTTAGAATATGAAAAAAATGAAACAATGAATGAATCAGAGAGAGACAACTTACCAGTTGCATGTCGGACGGAGTTGAAAGAAGATGTGGACATTACATTCGAAACAAAATGCCTGTGCATAAACAAAGGACGAGATTACCTGTGCAAAATATAAAATGCAGAAGAAACCCAAATATTGAGAGCAGGGTTTTTAGAAAAAAAGAAAATAAACAATTACAGTGGGCAAGTTTTAAACCCCTTTTGAAACAGCGGAATAACTGAGCGGAGTTTGCAACGAAAATCGGCCACCATCGCCAAACATTTGCACAGACAGTCAGGACTTCGGCACGAAGTCACCCGAGAGACCAAACCTCACGCGGAGGCACAACACCAAACCAAATGACCGCCAAATGAACTGGCAAAAAAACCTAAGGCGAGAAAAACGAAGGCACTACCATCGAGATGGAGCATTAACTGAAGAGTAAATGCAGACCTACCGGCGGTGTAACCAAATCATACGGAGGTCGAGAATCGAGGTTTAAATATTCGTTTATTTATCCATAGCACAATATGTATCAACTCATGGTTTTAATGTAACGCCACGTAATAACATGTTGGCATTTGCACAGACAACTTGTATATGATATAACAGTCAAACGTATTAATATGTTGACATTTGTTCAAACACAGTTGATAAATTATAATAGTGAATTTGGGGTGTGGGCTGGCGCCTACCCACCAAGTGGTATCGGAGCAAATTTTGAAGTCACGAGAAGATGGAAGTTGGTAGAAGAGGACGAGGAAGAGGAAGAGAAGTCTGAAGAGTAGCAGAAGAGGGACTGCGCGAAGAGATTCGAATTTTGAATCAAAGATTGGCAGCAGTATAAGCTGGGGGGAGGAGAGATCCAACGGATGACAGTGATGAAGATATTGTAGAATCAGTAGAAGAATTCGAACGGGTGACACCTGAACTCAGACTGTTGAAGTCAGTGTTGTTATCCAGTCATAAGCCAAAGCATGAGCTTTCCACTTATGACGAAAGTTTGTCGGTGGAGGTGTTATTGTATTGGCTGAGTGAAGTAAACAAATATTTTGAGTTTGAAGAAATCAGTGAAGAAAAACAAGTGAATTTCGCTGCCACCAAGTTGAAAGGACATGCGTCCTTGTGGTGGGACAGCGTTCAGGTAGAAAGGAAAAGGCTATATAAACAGCCTATAAGGAAGTGGGCCAGAATGGAGGCAAAGCTGAAAGAGAAGTTTCTGCCTAAGGATTATCAAATTATGTTTTATAGACAAGTACAAAACTTGAGACAAAGGGGAATGACAGTTAAGGAATATACTGCAGAATTTTATAAGTTAAATTTGAGGGCGAGGTATGTGGAAGATACCTCAGAAAAGACAGCAAGGTTCGTGAATGGGCTGAGAGGGGAGATACTGGATGAAATCAGTATTCTCTCACCCAGAACTCTAGATGAAGCATACCAGTTTGCTTTGAAGGCAGAAGAGAAAATAAACAGGAAGCAGAATGCCAGAAGAGGAGGTGGATCTGGCAGAGGGAAAGGGAAGGCTTTTGGTAGAGGCAGAGGCACAGGTTCCAATGAAGAAGGCAGTAGTTCCAAATCTGCAGGGACAGCAGAAAAGGACAACAGCACTAGAGGAGGATGACCAGCCCAGCGAGGGAGAGGAAATGGTCAGGGCAGAGGAACTGTCCTGTGCTATAGGTGCCACAAATGGGGGCACAAATCGTATGAATGTCCTGAAGGTGAACCAGCAGGTGGGAGAGGAGCTTATGTTTCCCAACCTGAGGAAGCGGAATCACCGCCTCAGGAAGTGGAAAATGCACTAGAAACAGGGGAATCATTGGTGCTAAACAAGGTGTTGATAAAACCAGCAAAAGATATTGTGGAACTAGATCAGAGGAAGGCTTTATTTCGGACAATTTGCAAATCACAGGGAAAGTGCTGCAAACTGATCATTGACAACGAAAGTAATGATAATTTGGTGGCCACGGAAATGGTGGAGAAGTTGGGACTGAAACAGCTGAAACATCCCACTCCCTACAAAGTGTCGTGGCTGCAGAAAGGGAATCAACTGTTAGTTGATGAACAGTGCGAGGTGGAGTTCCAGATAGGCAGATATAAGGACAAAATTATCTGCAATGTTATGCCAATGGATGTCTGTCATATACTGTTAGGAAGGCCTTGGCAGTTTGACAGAAAGGTAGTTCATGACGGAAAAACGAACTGCTATAAGTTTGTCAAAGATGGGATCAAGCACACGCTTGTACCCATCAAAGAGGAAGGTACAACAGAAGCTGGTGGAGTAAAAGCGCTGCTGATGGGTGGAAAAGATTTTTTGAAACAGATCAAAAGCAATGATGTGAATTTTTCTATGGTGAGAAGGCCAAGAACAGTGGTACTGCACACAAAGATTTCAGATTTATCTGAGGAGATTCAGGACATGTTGCAGGATTTTGGAGATATCATAGTGGATGATCTCCCAGATGAGCTACCCCCCGAGAGAGGTATCAGCCACTGTATTGATTTTATACCAGGAGCTAGCTTGCCAAATAAGGCAGTTTATCGTATGAGCTTGAAAGATAATGAATAAATTCGAAAACAGGTGTAGGAATTGCTTGATCAAGGACTGATCAGAGAGAGTATGAGTCCCTGTGCAGTTCCGACAGTATTAGCTCCTAAGAAAGGTGGCGAATGGCGAATGTGTACAGATTCGAGAGCTATTAACAAGATTATGATTCGGTACAGGTTTCCACTACCGAGAATGGATGACATGATGGACTGTTTGAGTGGGGTGGCATATTTTTCGAAGATTGACATGAAGAGTGGCTACCACCAGATCCGAATTTGAGAAGGGGATGAGTGGAAGACAACTTTCAAGACGAATGAAGGACTGTATGAATGGCTGGTGATGCCATTTGGATTGAGCAACGCTCCTAGTACTTTCATGCGCCTAATGAATGAATTACTGAAGGAATTCATTGGGAAGTTTGTGATTGTGTATTTGGATGATATTTTAATTTTCAGCAGAACGAAGGAAGAACACTTCCGACATGTTCGAAGTGTATTGTGAAGATTGCAGCAGAATAAATTGCTGATAAATTTGAAAAAATGTACTTTTTTCCAAAAAGAATTAGTTTATCTGGGTTTTGTGATTGCAGAAAACGAGCTGAAGATGGATCCGGAAAAGATTGCAGCAATAGTTAGCTGGCCATACCCAAAGAATTTGTTCGAGGTTCGAAGCTTTCATGGCTTAGCAAGCTTTTACAGGAAGTTTATCAGGAATTTTAGCGGGATCTGTGCACCCATGTTGGACACAATTAAGAAGGCAAATCAGCCTTTTTGCTGGACTGAAGCAGCAAAAAATAGTTTTCAGACTCTAAAGAAAAAGATCACTGACAGGCCGATCTTGAGATTGCCAGATTTCAACAAACTTTTTCAAGTTCGTTGTGATGCCACCGGTATAGCCATTGGGGAAGTACTTAGCCAGGAGGACAGACCGGTTGCTTATTTCAGTGAGAAATTGAACGAAATCAGGCAGAAATATTCATCTTACGACAAAGAATTTTATGCGGTCGTTCAAGCCTTGAAGCACTGGAGGCACTATTTGTTAGGTAATGAGTTTGTGTTATTTTCTGACAATTCTGCTTTACAGTATGTTATGCAGCAACAAAAGTTTAATCAAAAGCATGCAGAGTGGATGGAATATCTACAAAGCTTTACATTTGTATTGAAGCATATCAGCGGGAAATCCAACAAGGTGGCAGACGCATTAAGCAGAAGAGTTTTACTCTTGCAGGAGAGTATGGTGCAGGTGCTAGGTTTTGAGCACTTGAGGGATCTATATCAGACGGATACAGATTTTAGCAGGTACATGAGGCATGTCAGAACCCTTTACTGCGGAATAACAGTTCGTGGTTGGACTACAATCTGCAAGAAGGATTGTTATTTAGAGGAGGACAGTTGTGTATTCACGATTGTTCAATGCGGGAGAACATTATTCGGGAGAAGCATAGTGGAGGTCTAGCCAGACATTTCGGTATAGACAAGAAATTATCCCAGACAGAGCATTTTTATTATTGGCCAAAGTTGTGGCGAGATGTGCAGAGGTATGTCAGCAGGTGAAAAATGTGTCAGTTGGCAAAAGGTCACAGCTAGAATGCCGGACTCTATACGTCGTTGCCCATACTGAGTAGGCTATGGGACTCAGTCAGTTTGGACTTTGTCCTAGGTTTGCCTAGAACATAGTGAGGATTTTATTTAGTGATGGTAGTCGTGGATGGTAGTCGTGGATAGATTCTCAAAGATGGCGCATTTTATACCCTGTCGGAAAACCAGTGATGCTACGCACGTAGCCCACTTGTTTTTTACAGAAATTGTTCGACTGCATGGCATGCCGAGTTCCATTATTTCAGACCGGGATGTGCGGTTCACAGGACACTTCTGGCGTACCCTGTGGAAAAAGCTGGACACCCAGTTAAATTTCAGCTCTACTTATCACCCATAGACCGATGGGCAAACAAAGGTGGTAAATAGGAGTTTGGGGAACCTGCTACGAAGCTTAATTGGAGAAAATTTGCGGATGTGGGATCGCGTACTTGCCCAAGCAGAATTTGCGTATAACGATTCTCCAAATCACAGTACGGGATACAGTTCTTTTCAAGTTCTGTACGGCATGCATCCTCGCAGAGTGCATGAACTACGAGATTTGGGAAAGCTCGAGAAAAGAAGCGCAGATGGAGAAGATTTCGCTCAAGCAATGAGTGATCTGCATGAGCAGGTGAAATTAAAGTTAACAGACAGCAGTCAAAGATACAAACAGCAGGCAGATTTGAAAAGGCGAGAGGTTAAGTTCAATGTTGGGGATGAAGTACTTGCTCACTTGCGCAAGGAACGGTTTCCAAAAGGGCAGTATAACAAATTAAAGTTTAAAAAAATTGGCCCCTGCAAAATTCTTCGCAAGTTTTCTGCCAATGCCTACGAAATATAGCTGCCACCCGGAATAGGCATTTCGCCCATTTTTAATGTGGCAGATTTGTTCCCTTACATTTCCAATCTTGGAGACGAAGAGGCAACAAGGCTAGAGTGGAATACCCCAAGTGAGGAGGATTTTTGGTTAAAGCATATGCCTGTCACGCAGCCCCTTGAGATCGAGGGTATCCTCGATACACAAGTAGCCAAACGAACACGCAGAAAGGACTATTTATAGTACCTGGTCAAGTGGAAGAACCATCCTATTGAGGACAGTTCCTGGCTTGACGCAGCACAGATTCAGAAAATTGGCTATTCAGTGGATGACCTCATGGAGCAGAGCCATGACTTTTTGCTACCTCGGGAGCCTGATGCAGGAGCATCCGACTAGGGAGGCAAACAGACAACAAGTTTTCATGTTTTTTCGGTGATGTGTTATTTTACAGGTCTTTGAACCTATCCATGTTTAACTTGTCTTTTCTTGATTAGAGGATTAGTTGTCAGTAGGGGTTGTTTTAGTATAACTGAATTTTATTTTAATTTTCATTAAGAAACTGTAGTGGGTTACTAGGTTATTTTAAAATTCGTTAGTGATAAAGTGAAAATAGAAATAAGGTGGACAATGTAACTGTGTAACCAACAGTGGGCAGTTACCAACTGGTAACGAATTTCCCTGTCACTGGGATACAAAAAGAACAGGAAGGTCACAAGACAGGGGTTCTGCAAACTGTCAAAGAAAGAGAAGGAATAGACAAAACAATACCATATTTAAGCAGACCATCCGTGTTGTTGGTTCTTATGAGTTACAAAAATTTGTTTATTTAAAACCTGCAATTATGTTGACAAACTATTGATTCAAACATGCAATGACAGGCAATCATGATATTTAGTGAATAACTTGCACTACAGGCAGGCCATCAAAGTATCATAGTTGTTTCCTTACAAGACAGGTGTTCCAGTTCGACAGTGAAACAGTCAAGCGTTTCGCGAACTGAAAACGTGGAGACAGAGAGCGAAGAAGTCATACAATACATGAAGGAAGTTTAAATCATAGGTAACTATTCTTGTAATGATATACTTTCTGTGCAAGCTGAAAAGAAAAGAAACGATTGAAATTATGTTGAATAGATAAAACATCCATATTTACAGTCCAAATATTATAAAAGTTTCTTTGAATGTATTACAAATACCAAAACCATTCGAGTTAGACAAAAATTACAGTTATGGTTTTAAATTTGGAACCCTTCCGGAAATAGAAGGTCGACTACCATACAGTCCATTAAGTTACAGTGGGATACTTTTCTTAGCCTAGAAAAAACATATTGAATGGAGAACAACATAGCAACCCCAGGTTTCTCTCGGAAAGAAAAACCCTAAGACCTAGCGGAGGAAAACAAAAAGCCTGTGTAACTTCGGCAAAGTATAGCAGAAGACAAAAGTAGAATATGGATTGATTCTACCCGTGAAGAGCGTGTCGTGAAAGCCACCCTGGACATTGGACTATCAAAAACCACAGTTCACCTGCACAAAGAAGAGAGGACGGAGTCAGTTCGACTACCCACAAGAATGCATACATTCCGAATTAAGAGCAAGGAGAGGGTTTGAATAAAAACCTTGCAAAGGAGACATAATACATAAGACTTCGACTGAACGAGCAACATTTTGCCAAGAACCGCTAGACCTGCTCACGAGGAGCCGAGCAGTCTGAATATGAAAAAAATGAAACAGTGAATGAATCAGGGAGAGACAACTTACCAGTTGCGTGTCAGATGGAGTTGAAAGAACCTGTGGACATTACATTCGAAATGAAACACCTGTGCATAAACAAAGGATGAGATTACCTGTGCGAAATATAAAACGCAGAAGAAACCCAAATATTGAGAGCAGGGTTTTCAGAAAAAGGAAATAAACAATTACAGTGGGCAATTTTTAAACCCCTTTCGAAACAGTGGAATAACTGAGCGGAGTTTGCAACGAAAACCAGCCACCATCGCCAAACAGTTGCATAGACAGTCAGGACTTCGGCACGAAGTCACCAGAGAGAACAGACCTCACGCGGAGTCACAACACCAAACCAAATGGCCGCCAAATGAACTGGCAACAAAACCTAAGGCGAGAAAAACGAAGGCACTACCATCGAGTTGGAGCATGAACTGAAGAGTAAATGCAGACCTACCGTTGGTGTAACCAAATCATACGGAGGTCAAGAATCGAGGTTTAAATATTCGTTTATTTATCCATAGCACGATATGTATCAACTCATGGTTTTAATGTAACGCGACGTAATAACACGTTGGCATTTGCACAGACAACTTGTATATGATATAACAGTGACACGTATTAATACGTTGACATTTGTTCAAACATAGTTGATAAATTATAATAGTGAATTTGGGGTGTGGGCTGGCGCTTACCCATCAATAGCTATAGCTATTGATAAATTAAGATATCGTGTGAGTTTTCCTAACATACATAATCCATTATGTATTTGAAAATTTTCCCCTTACTCCTATGGCTTTTCATTTTAATTTAGAAGGCACAACTTTTTATAGTTGAAACCCAAGGATGATTTATCACTTATCACATCCAACTTATAAATAAAATTATTATCCCACTGTATTATAATTTTATTGAAGTTATAGTTTATTTATTATACTTATTTATACATTTTGGGTTAGGATTATATGAGATATGGATACCCCTCTACCATATATATATTCCCTAACACTGGTACTTCTATACATGAATATAAATTTCATTAGAATAATTGAAATATAATATTACACTCACATAAGCTTCACCTTTGATCTTAAGATACCATATCTATTCATGTAGTTTATATTCCATACTTCAGAATATATATATATATTTTCACCTCTATACACCTATCCACATATATATTACTTTCACCCAATGTATAGATCCACATATACATTAAATTATTTGTTATTACAACCATTGTAATATATATTAAAAATATATGGACAGTAGCTAAAGTTTTCATTACAATTCCATAACAAATGGTTGTATTGACATACTTCATGGTTCATACCTACGAAATTTTGTTATACCACTACATATATATGTTTTCCACCACCTATATATACCATTTCCTATACAGTTCTTGTATTAACCTATTCGAAAGTTGCCTTAGCTATAGAGCTATGCATACCAACTATATATATATATGCATAAAACAATATATTGGAATAAAATAAATATTTTTCTTCCTTGACATCAATATATATATATATATATATATATATATATTATTTTCCACACAATATATATATATATATATATATATATATATATATATATATACACACACCTCTTCGTACGATTGAATGTAACCTCCCCTAGGATGTTTTATGACTATGGACTAATTCCATATCATATATTCAATTTAACACACGTTGGGTGACAATTAAGTCTAATTTAATTATTGATGAAATTCGTAATGAAACGACAATATATTTTTGTACACATTTAATACTTATCGCTTTGAAACATCAACCGATTTAATGGCCATACTGTATCACGTGAAGGTCATGTAGCTTCGTTATTTTGAGGGAACGTGTAGGGTCGATCTCACTTACCATTAATGGTGATGATCAATCTACAACCTATCACTATTTCGAATGATTTAGGGTTTGGCATCTTTATTCGTTTTCTTTTTATTCATTTGGTTTAGTTACCTATGGTGTTAGCTACATGCAGAGCACTTTTCTTTCGGGTTTGATGACAATGTTGAGAGATATGCAAATGAGCCTAGTTCACTCATGTTGTAAATATGTATCAGCCCCATGTTAGCTTATAGGAATCCACCAGGTTGTGGTTATTCAACTTCTGCAATTTATAATTGTAATTTAGTTAATAACCTCACACTTTATATATCTCTTTCTTGTTCTCTGAATTTTTCTTCCATGTTCTTTGTAATTAGTTTCTAGTTGCAAAGAAAATTCTTTCAAATTCTAAGTTGGTTACTAGAATTTAGTTTTTCCTTTTAGGATTTCTATTTCATAATTTTTACGTCAAGTTAACATTTCCTTCTGCGAAATTTGCGACGGTCTTACGTTTCTCTCGGATTTATTTACTTTCCTTTACTTAAATGTTAACACCCAATTTTTCCTTTCTCGGTATTTTAATATACTATTAATCAAGTATGATTATTCTCACATCATGAATTTAGCGACTGAGATTCAATTGTTGGATTGTTTTTTGGTTTTTCCCTTCTCCATTTGTAAGGGGTGGCAAGGGATTTTTCCCAAATTTGTTTAATTATATAGATGTGTACTCAATTGTTTATTTTCGCATCTTTCATTTCATTTCTATTGTTTGTGAATTTGGAGATTTTCATAAATTCTGTAGGTTTTGTATGAACCCATAATGTTTATACTGAGGGTTTGAAATTCTGTTGTGATTTTACCAATTTCGATTAAGGAGTATGAATTATCCCCAAATTTCGAATCCTTGTTGTTTTTGTTTACCAAGACAGTATATCCATTGATGCGTAGAGTTATGTTTTTTCTGATTAAAACATTTTTTTCAATGAAATGGTTAGGTTATGTTATAAAATTGGTAATATAATAGAATTATACCATTCCAACTTCCACTGTTCCTTACTTATCTATCTTCAAATTTTCAACTTTTCTATTTGTTCAATTTACTGCATACACACATGTTCGATTTGATTTTCACTTGGACTAAAGTTTTTTCTTTGAGATATGAGCTTACTTTTTCTATGTACTTCCCCAGAGAATAATACGGCTTCCACCTTGGTAAGAATTCCTTCCATTTCTTCCTATAGAACTCTATATGGGAAATTCAAATTTGTTTATTTTTTTTTTTTTTTTTTACAGAGATTTGAAAGAGGAATGATCTATTTTGTCACTATTTAAATTTAAACCACAGTTCTAAATTTAAACTCCAGTTCTGGTTGTTTTCCAATTTACAATTTTTTTTATAACACCTCTATGATTTCCATATTTTTAATCAGTTGACCTTATAACTTGGTATAGCTAAACAAAGGATTAAATTTTCTTTTTGTATACTCACATTTGAATTATTATAAATTGATCCAGCTTCGTAGTAGAATATCATTATAGTTAAAATCTCAGATTATATTTTTAATTCATGTTATAGTCTAATCATTTAGAGCTATTAAATTCAAAATTATGATTATAATTAATGTTTATAATCCTTTTCTTTTCCATAACTAATCTTGGAAAACCATTTTTTCCAGATTAGCATAGTATCTGCAACTATGTCAATTGTTGTTGTACGAGGCTACAACTATTCCCTCAGGTCAATATCTGCTTCTCACTCTTTTATATTTAACTTTAAATCTAATATTCATTTTGTCCATTTGGTGTTCTTGTACTTACAATTTTATTTCTACTATATATACAAGAGACTCTTCCACTTTGTTGACCCTTATATAGGTATCCTTTTTATTTTTATTACTTGTACACATCATATATATTTTTATAATTATGTTCATCAGTAGTTAATGTTTTTCTTACATTGTTGTACATAATTCCTTGCAAGTGTCTCACCTTTTATTTAATTTCGATTAAAATTCCTTATGACCCACTTTCATAAGATCTCACATCACATGTTATCTTCTTTGAGGTTGGTCATCCTAACATAGAGGGTTTTGGAGCCTCTATATATTATTTACAAATTTCAACTCCATAATAGGTAATCGAATTCTAATGGATGTGTTAAGTCAATCTTGTAATTAAATGCTGAAATTTCAACTTTTTAATGAGTTTTATAGTATTTTCATCCTCGTCTCCACAAGAGGAGTGTTCATGAGAGAGAATGTTACATGTAATTGCAAAGTTAAATATATTTTTATTTGTTACCTGTTTACTTCTTTATGATGAAATATTGTCATGTATAATTAGAAGTCCTTTTCTAATTGACAATATTTTTATGCTTCTGAAAGTCTCTGTCTCTCTCACACACACAAAGATATATATATATATATATATATATATATATATATATATATATATATATATATGCTAGTTATATAAAATTTACTTTTTTAGACTTTCTCATAATTTCAGTAATTTACTAGTCCAATTATGGCTGAACTATATTGTATATTCATACTTGTAATGAATTTGTTTAGATGGAACTAACAACAAATTTAGATCATTACCCAGGGTTTAGAGATTCTGTTTGTTGGTCATAATATTAAGGCTAGTCTATGTAACCATATAGAAATTTTAACTATACACAGCTATGCTTAAATTTCTCTTAAATATAGATGACAAATCTTTATTTCTGAACTCAATAGACTATTACACATAGTCTATACAATAAAATCCATGTTTAAAATTTCATCCACAGTTCATCAAATACAACCATATCTAAATACATCAAAATTTCATAAAATATAACAACAATATAAGACATAACCTCACATAATGTGCATTTGAATTTGGTAAATACTATTTCCCACCTAACTTTGAGCTTAATCAATAGCTCCCCCCGAGCAGAGACCAAATATTCCATAGTGTAGACAACCTCTTGTCTAACTAGGAATAGATTATTTAAGCTTGCTTTCCCTGAGGATGTTTCCGTAACTGAATCTAGTTAATTTTGGATGTTGTTTCCCTTAGCCTTGGTTTTACTTTTGTTTATTCCACAAAATATTTTTTAAAACTAGCTTTTCCACTTTCTAGTTTTATTCTTACCTCTTCTCAGTAAATTTCCACTATACTAAAGATTTTATTAGATCTTTTTCTCCCATCTAATAAAATTCAATTAATTTTATTTTTCTCCAAGGATTTTTGGTGAATTTTTGGGAAAGTATTAGGAATCTAGTCCAACGTCATGGATTTTGACTTCCCGGTCTCAATTTACGTTGTCTTTACTCTATGTTATTATTTCCACATTTATATATTAATTTACACAATTAATATATATTTACATATTTTATTTCTAAGGCCCCCCTGACCTTTATGTATATTCTCTATTTATATAATGCCAAAAATAGGGATATTAGATAGTCCCCCTCTAAAACAAAACATCATCCTTGGTGTTTTCCAATGTCCGTATTTATTTCATTAGCCTAAACTGGTTATGCTTAGTTCACCATAAAGTCCTTCTCCCAAGTAGCTTACTTAGTTGCGAAGTGTTTCCACTGCCCTTCCAACTATTACTGTTTTATCTGGATGAAAGTTCCTTTATTTCTACACCTGTATCACAATCTAATCAGGTGACTAGGTCATATACATAAATTTTTTCAGTTATGAAATATGAAACCAATTTTTCATACCACGAAGTAGAGCGATTTTATACCCTCACTCCAATCCTCGTGGCCTGAAAATTTTTAGGTGGTTCTTAGAAAAACATTTTTGAATTCTATATGCATTCGTGCATGCTACTATGATGAGTTTAATTTACTTTATTACTTTGATGATTCTTTCTACAATCAGTTTCTACCTACTGTAGTACTTCTAGTATTAAAACTAATTTGTTCTTTTATTAATTTCCACTGACTGAAATGTGTCCCTTTTTTATTCATATAAGGCTTTTTTCTTACTTTTATCATTAGATATCTGATACTTGTATTTGTATATAGTTTCTAGCATTACAGAAAGTCTCCTCGACTATTATATTTTATTTCTTTCATAATTATAACTTATGTCTAATAGTTTTTATTTTGATCTCTCTTTCTCTCTATTGTGTGAGGAAAATAATTTGTACTGCAATTTATCTTTTCCTTCTGCTTTTTCCATGCTTTATTTTCCCAAAAGTATATGTACTTTTGGTATCTCTATCAGAGAGATCCATTATGTGATTTTATGGATTTAGAGACTTATTTCCTTAATCTCTATGTCACATGTGATGTGCTCTTTGTAAAAACAGAACTGTATTGTTTCTGTTAGATTCTCCATTCTTCCCACTATCTTTGTCAAGTTGGTACTTGGACTTGCTACTTAGTAGTCCTGAATTAAACTCCTTTTTGACTATATCTTTCTTCTATTTTAATTAATAAGGAATTTAATGTATCAACAAGATACTAAAGTTCTAATTTACCTTATTGGTTGTTCAACCCTATGCGAAGATGTTTTTGTTACCTCATTCTTTATCCCTGGTCAAGGTAAAATCTCCTTCACAGTGGTTATTATCTTAATATATCCGGATGACCTGCATAAGGTCTCTAATGACATTATGATGGTATTTATATATTATTTCAAGGTTCATCATTGAAACCTTAAAATTTTATACTCTTTAATTGTAAAAATTAGTTTTGGGTTGATTTATTATCTATCATTAAATTTCATCTTATTGACATGTTACCAATTAAGGTTTTTTTTTTAACAATGCTCATTGGATTTATTCTCTCACTTCAATTTATTCATTACCATTTGTATGTATCTAAATTTTATGAAGCCAACAATTCAGTTTTCTTTTCCTTCCATGAGTTTACCACCTTGCTTATTCTTCATTTCACTTTATTTGAATAAAGGAATATTTATGACCTAATATCACTAACTTCACCTTTCTCCTTGCTACTATGCCCAAATTATTTTAAGGTATTTATTACTTCGTATATTACGGAACTTTGTTCACTTTTCTTTTAATTTGAACTTCTGGGATTCATATACTTAATTCTGCATTATTTTGCAGCGATCTTTCTCTAAATTTTTCTATACTATTTTTCAGTATATACCACCCTCCTTAGCTGAATCAACAAATTTCAGTGTAGTATTAATTTTATGTTTTACTTTTCCAACTAATTTGGCATTTAGTATTTCCATGTAAGTTTAAATTCTCATTTCTTTGTAATGCAGAAATCCTTTTTCAATTTTATGACATTATTCTGAAATACTCATGATTGATTGTATTGCTAGTGTCTCATTGGATTCATGTCAATTCAATATTACATGTTTCTGATTTATTGCCAATACCATCTTAGGATTGTCATGTGAAATTCACATTGGTTTAGTTTTACATGTAGTTATAGTTTTCTAAGTTATTGTAACACCATGTTACGATGTTCTTATACCCTTTAGTGGAGTATATCAGAACATATTCTATTAATACTCAAGTTAACTTGTTCAAGTGTTTCAGTAGCATACTATTTATTAGGTACATGTATGTAGGACTGTAACATGATTTTTTTATGTGAAAAGGTTAAATTTTTACCTTATAATGTACTTTTCTAGTTCATAAGACTATCTTATAAAAGTTTACTTCCCATTCGATCAGTTCGCTCATCTATTTTTTTTGCAAAATTTAACTACTTTAATTATCTAACTCTATAGACATCTAGAAGGTATCATCCTTCTTTTTACCAATAAACCTTAGCGCTCCATCCCTAGAGGCATGCTTGTTTTAATATAATTATTTTTTATCTGAATTATACCACTTGTGATTGAGCTTTCAGTTCTTACTATTCAGGAGTATGCACGCTATAAATCCTTGAAATTTTTTGATATAATTTCTTTTCTGTTTTTTTTTTAACTGTAGATAAGTCTCTCATAGACTCATTCTTGTTGGTTGTCCCTATTTGCCAAATTGGGCAGTATATTTAAATTTTTTTTCCTTGCTATCCTCTCGTGTTGGAATATAAAAGTTTGTTTAATGGTCATTAGTTTCTTTTACTGTACATATTTTCCTATTTACTTAGTCCACGTACCTACTTTTCAAGAAATTCCCTATTTCTTTCTGTGGTTCCAATTCTACTAGAAGATCATACCACTCTAAAAAAAAAAATATTGGAATTCTATATCATTTTCTCTTACTTTGTCATATAATTTAGTTAGTTGATGATTTACCTTCTATTTTGTTCCTAAAATTTTATGTGCCATTCAAGAGTATTTGCATTTTTCTAGTTTCAATTTAACTTTTTCCACTATCTTCAACTTGATACAATTTAAAATTTTCTACTGAATCAAGTAAAACAACCAAAGTTTTGTTAGAATGTGTACCTTCAATTTCAATCATTGCTAACTGATTTTCAATTTTTCGGTCTCTTGATTCTGCTATTTTTTTCAACTGATTGATCCGGTATTTTTATGGCTGGTAACATAGTCATTTTTTTGAATAGTTTTTTAGAATTTTCACTTTCAATTCATGCTTTTTAAATGTGGTTTGTACAGTTCAAAATTTACTATACTTTGGCCTTTTCTCCCATCATATAAGGTACATCGAAGAATTGTTTTGTGAATTTCATCACAATTTCGTCTATAGTGAGTTGTCCCACATTACCTCATAATTTTGGTTTCCTTCACCAAAGTTTGAATTTACCTTGCCACTGGTAACCCACAATTCCTATTTTCAGATTTCTTCCGTATTCATATACCTGGAAGTAATCTTGTTTAGGAGTGAGATTTCTGCATCTCTTTTCTTTTATTATTTAAGGACTAAATATTTAATTTCAGAATTCTTCCTGCCACTCCCTTCTCTTTAGATATTTAAGCAGATTCTCCCACACTCTCAGACCTCTCTGTGTCGGGTTCAGTTTCATTTGAAACTATAATCGAAGTTAGTTTCTTTACCAACTTTTTTTGTTCAATACTGCAACAACCATTCATAATTAGTTTGCGAATGAACTAATTATTGTTGAAATGTTATTTTTTGCATTTTAGTATTTAGATATGGTAGCGCCCATCCCCTTTCCATTTATGCTTACAAATTTTCTCTATTTTTCATAACAGTAGTTGTACTTTTTCTCCACTGATTCCGACACTAATTTTTCTATACAAAAATTAATAATCATAAATAAAAAATTTAAAATAAATTTGAGAGCAATTTTTTTTTCTATGTTGTGACCCACAAGCCCAGAGTTTTAACATGGGCTCTGATACTATTTGTAACATCTCCAACTTACCCAATTTTTTTCTTCTAATTATAGTAATTAGGATCGCATTTTCCACCATGTTCTTCATGACATCAATTTAGACTCATGAAATATTTTTACATTATCACTGCAACTATTAGCGATCATCATTTTCACTTCAAGTTATGTATTAAAATCTCTTATTTTTGTTCCACATGCATTTAACACTTTGATTTCTTAATAGTTATAGCTATTGGTAAATTAAGAGATAATTTTAGTTTTCCTAAAATACGTAATCCATTATGTATTTGATTTTTTTTCCTTACTCCAATGGCTTTTCATTTTAATTTATAAGGGACAACGTTTTCTAGTTGAAACCCGAGGATGATTTATCACTTATCACATCCCACTTATAAATAAAATTCTTATCCCAATGTACTATAATTTTATTCAAGTTATAGTTTATTTATTATACTTCTTACCACATTTTAGGTTAGGATTATATGAGATATGGATACCCCTATACCATATCTATATTCACTAACACATGTACTTCTATACATGAATATAAATTTCATTAACATAATTGAAATATTATATTACCCTCATGAAAGATTTACCTTTGATCTTAGGTTACCATATCTATTCACGTAGTTTATATTCCATATATATATATATATATATATATATATATATATATATATTATGCCATACATACATTTGTGTTCCTTTATATACACATATCCACATATGTATTACCTCAACCCAATGTACCTATCCACTTATAGATTAAACTATATGTTATTACAAGCATTTTAATATATTCGAAATATATGGACAATAGCTAAAGTTTGCATTAGAATTCCATAGCAAATGATTGTATTAACATACTTTATGTTTCATCCCCCGAAATTTTGGTATATGACTCTATATATATATGTATATGTGTGTGTGTTTTCCACCACCTATATATATCATTTCCTATATGGTTCTTGTTTTAACCTATTCAAAAGGTTCCTTAGCTATATAGCTATGCATACCAACCATATACATGCATAAAACCATATATTTTGAATAAACTAAATCTTTTTTTTTGTGGAAGTCAATATATATATATATATATATATATATATATATATATTCACCTCTTCGTACGATTGAATGTAACTTCGCGAGGATGTTTTATGACTATGGACTAATTCCATATCACATACTTTATTTAACATATGTTAGGTGACAAGTAAGTCTGATTTAATTATTGATGACATTCATAATGAAATGACGACATAGTTCTATACACATTTAATACTTATCACTTTGAAACTTCAACCCATTTAATGGCCATACCATATCACGTGAAGGTCACCTAGCTTCATACTTTTGATGACACATGTAGGGTCTATCTCACTTAAAGTTAAAAGTGATGATCAATCTACAATTATCACTGTTTCAAATGCTTTGGGGTTTGGTTTCTTTATTCATTTGATATTTATTCATTTGGTATAGCTACCTCTGGTTTGAGCCGCACAAAGAGGACTTTTATTTAGATTTTGATGATAATTTTCAGAGATATGAAAATGAGACTAGTTCACTCACCTTGTCCATACGTATTAGCCTTGCATTGACTTACAGGAATCCACCAGGTTGTGGTTATTCAACATCTGTAGTTCACAATTGTAATTCAGTTAATAACCTCAGTCTTTATAGATCACGTTCGTGTTCTTAGCATTTTATTCCATGTTCTCTGTAAGTAGTTTCTCGTTGCAACGAAAATTAATTCAAATTCTGAGTGGGTTACCAGAACTTCATTTTTCCTTTGAGGTTTGCTATTTCATAATTTTCTCATCAAGTTAACATATCTTTCTCACGAATTTTTGACGGTCAGATTTGTGATAACATGCTACATTCTTACGTTGCACTCATATTTATTTAGTTTCCTTTACTTATAGGTTATTAGCCAATTTTTCCTTTCTCGATATTTTAGTTTACTATTAATCAAGTATGATTTTTCTCACATCATGAATTTAGCAACTGAGATTCACCTGTTTCATTATTCGTTGGTTTCTACCTTCTCCATTCGTAAGGCGAGACAAGGGATTTTTCCCCAATTTATCTAATTATAGAGCTATGTATTCAATTCTTTATTTTAGCAACTTTAATTTCCTTTCTATTGTTTGTGAATTTGGGGAATTTCATAAATTTTGTAGATTTTGCATTAACCAAGAATGTTTATAATGAAGGTTTGAAGTTTTGTTATGATTTTACCAATTTCGATTAAGGAATACGGATGATCCCCAAATTTTGAATCCTTGCGGTTTTTTTTTACCAAGACAATATATCCATTGATGCACAAAGTTACATATTTTCTAATTAATTATTTTTTTAAAGGAAATGGTTAGGCTACATTGTAAAATCGGTACTATAATAGCTTTATACCATTCTTACTTCCACTTTCCCTCACTTATATGTCATAAATTTTCCAACTTTTCTATTTTTTCAATTGACTGCATACACGCATGTTCGATTTGAATTTTCACTTAGAGAGTGACATTTTTTCTTTGAAATACTAGCCTGCATCTTCTACGTACCTCCCCAGAGAATAATACGATTTCCACCTCGGTAAGAATTCCTTCCATTTCTTCTTAGAGAAATCTGTCTAGGAAATTCAAATTTGTTTATTTAAATATTTTGTTTAACAGAGATTTGACAGAGGAATAATCTATTTTTTCATTATTTAAATTTAAGCAGCAAGTGTAAATTTAAACTTTATTTCTGGTTGTTTTCCAATTTACAAGGTATTTTATAACACCTCTGTGATTTCCACATTTTTAATAAGTTGACCTTATAACTTGGTATAGCTAAATAGAGGATTAAATTTTCTTTTTGTATACTCGCATTTGAATTATTATAAATTGATCTAGTTTCGTAGTAGAATGTAATTATAATTACAATCTAAGACTATAGTTTTAGTTCATGTTATACCCTCATCATTAAGATTATTAAATGCCAAATTTTTATTATAATTAATGTTTATAATCCATTTTTTTTCTATATCTTATCTTGGAAAACACCTTTTTCTAGATTAGCATAGTATCCGCAACTATGTCAATTTCTATTGTACGAGGATATGACTATTCCCTCATGTAAATATTTGCTTCTCTCTATTTTATATTAAATTTCAGATATAATATTCATTATGTCCCTTTGGTATTCATTTAAGTACAATTTTATTTCTATTATATACAGGACAATATTCCACTTTAATGACCCCTATACATGTATCTTTTTTATTTTTATTGCTTGTACACATCATTTATATTTTAATAATTCTTTTCATCGATAGTTAATGTTATTATTACATTGTTGTCCATGTTTCCTTGTAGGTGTGTCACCTTTTATTTAATTTCTATTAAAATTCCTTATGAACCAATGTCATAAGATCTAACATCACATGTTACGTTCTTCCAGGTCGATCATCCGAACATAGAGGATTCCACAACCTCTATATATTATTTACAAATTTCAACTCCATAATATGTAGTTGAATTCTAATGGATGACTTAAAGTCAATCTTGTAATTAAATGTTGTAACTGTAAATTTTAACTGAGTTGTCTGGTATTTTCATTCTGATATCCGCAAGAGGAATGTTCATGAGAGAGACGGTTACATGTAATTACAAAGTTAAATATATGTTCATTTGTTACCTGTTAACTTATTTATGATGAAATATTGTCATGCATAATTAGAAGTCCTTTTCTAATTGACAACAACTTTATGCTTCTGAAATTCATATATATATATATATTAGTTATCTGAACTATAATTTGTTTACACTTTCTCATAATTTCAATAATTTACGACTCTAATTATGGCTAGCTATATTGTATATTCATACTTATAATGAATTTTTTTAGGTGGACCTAACAACAGATTTAGACCATTACTAAGGGTTTAGTGATTTTATTTTTTGGTCATAATATTAAGGTTAGTTTATATAACCATACATAAATTTTAACTATACTAGCTATGATTAATTTTCTGTTAAATACATATGGCAACTCTTTATTTCTAAACTCAACATACTATTACACATAGTTTATAAAATAAAACCCATGTATAAACTTTGAGCCATAGTTCATCAAATACAACCATATATAAATGCATCATAATTTCATAAAATATAACAGCAATATAAGACATAACCTCATAAAACGTGCATATAAATCTGGTAAAGACTATTTACCACCCAACCTTTAGCTTAATCCATAGCTCCCCCTGAGGAGAGACCAAATCTTCCATAGTGTAGACAAGCTCTTGTCTAACTAGCAATAGCTTATTTAATATTTATTTCTCTCAACTTGTTTCCATAGCTGCGTCCAATTAATTTGGGATGATGTTTCCCTTAGCCTACGCTTTAATTTTGTTTCTTCCGCGAAAGCTTATTTAAAACTAGATTTTCCACTTTATAGTATTATTCTTATAGCTTCTCAATAACTTTCCAATTTAATGAGGCTTTTATTAGATATTTTTCTCCCATTACATAAAATTCAATTTCTTTTATTTTTCTAAAACGCCTTTTGGATAATTTTGGGAAAGTCTTAGGAATCTAGTCTAACTTCATGGATTGTTTGAATTTACTATGTCTTTAGTCTATGGTGTTATTTACACATTTATAAGCTAATTTCCAAAATTAATATATATTTACATATTATATTTTTGAGGTCCCCCTAACCTTCATTTATATTCACTATTTATATAATGTCAAAAATAGGGATATTACATTCATTGGTCATTATTAGTAGTTGTAAAAATATTTGGGTAATATTAGCCATCATTTCATTCGTCTATTGTATGAGTGCTTGATTAGTAAATAGTTTGATATAATTCTCTACTCCATAATTTATATTTCCTTCTACCATGGGAGGTCACTTGAGATTGTGAGAGCGATTTTACTCAAATGAAACTAGCTTAATATATAACTATCTTTACATTGAAATCAATATGGACATATACTAGGAAATAACAAGGAAAATATTTTTCTCATACCACTAATATAGGGTGCATGAACAATGAAATTAAGTGTCAATAGCAAAATATATCACATGTGCATACAAAATAATGTAGAGGTGATAATATCAAAATAACTTAATTCCTTAAATAAATGGTAAAATTTCAAAATACTATAGCATGAGAGACTTCAATCACTTTAACAAAGGTGAAAGGCCATTATTTATATTATTGATGGTGTTTCCTTATTTTGAGTCATATTATTTCATTTATCTATTTTATCATAAAATTGTATGGGTAAATTCCATGATTAATTCGATGGGGTATATATTGTGGATACTTACCATTTTTAATACCATGGACGAATTCCATGGTTTGTCATAAACCTGGGCTTATAACCCATTTATAATAAAATAAAATATTAAATGTGTTGATTCAGTGGAAGAGGTTGATATCCTCTAATTTTCATTTGAATGACTATGCTATAAAGTCAATTCAAGCACTAGTATAGAATTTTGTAATGGTAAAGTGTCATCACTCGAACATTACATCATATATTCAAAAGACTAATATATTCAAGAGATTCATAATTTGGATACACAATGGCTTCAAGATGATTTTTCATTCATTTATATATTACTAGTAACCTCATGGTATAGAACAAGTATGCTTGATACCAATATTGACTCTAAGAAGATAAAATTTCATGGGTAGATATTGTGGATACTTACAATTTTTAATACCATGGAAGAATTCTATGGCTTGTCATAAATTTGGTCTTATAACCCATTTATCATAAAATAAAATATTAAATGTGTTGATTCAATGGAAGATGTTGATATCCACTAATTTTCACTTGAATCAATATATAAAGTCAATTCAATCACTAGTATAGAATTTTGTAATGGTAAAGTCTCGTCACTCGAACATTACATCATCTATTGAAAAGACTCATTTACTGAAGAGATTCATAATGTGAATACACCATGGCTTCAACATGATTTCTATTCATTTATATATTACTAGTAACCTCATGGTATAGGACAAGTATGCTTGATATGAATATTGACTATCAAAAGATAAAATTTAATGAGTAGGTAACAACCAAATGTGCTACAATAACCTTCAAAGTTTTACCCCACTCAAAAGTGAAAAAATTGAGTAAGAGGTACTAAAAATATACGAAGGAAAATATAGAGAAACACATAGATGATTATGGGACCAAAGGCTATAGTGAAAGTGAGGATGTTGATGCATCTTCCCCTTAATAATAAGAATATATACCAATGTTTATTTTTCATTTAATATGGCATAATATCCACCACTTTCCATTCACCTTATATATACCGTAAGAGCCACTAGTTCCCATTCACCTTAGATATACAATAAGATCCACCGCTTTCCATTTAGATTTAGGTGTATGCAAATTTAAATGCATGTGTTGTAATGAATTTCCCATACTTCTCTCCAAGCTCATAATTCAAGCCCATATCTAAGATAGATGCAACCTCAAGATTGATAATTTTTGTTTTAATGAGAATTTATTGGGTGGAATCATGATTATTTAATTAATGACAGAGTAATAATGATTTGGTTACCTGTCCCCATGGGGAACCCTTACTGGAAATTTTAGTTGTATGAAGTATTTTTGAAGTATGTGTATCGTGACTCAAGTACCGTTGAATAGCCATTTGGGACATATTTTTGGATTCACATGTGTTCACTTAGATGTATTGTGGTACTGGTTGGAATCGACCTTCCATGACACAACTATGAGACCAATTGAAAAGGAGTAATGAGTTGGTTACTTGATTTGTATGAAAAGAAAAAGGGATAGAAAAAATATGGAATGGGTTTGAATTATAAACTATAGAAAAATTAATACAAAGATATTTAGTGAAATTTTTCATAATTAGCAGTGATACAATGCCTACTAAGGAATGAAATGCTTCTAATGTTAATATATGACTAAGGAATTCAAAAGAATCATGGCATGGTGACAATAATTGTGATTGTTGTTCTAGTAATGTACTAAAGGTTTGTATCATTATGAGTTGAATAAGGCACTCAAAATTGGTAGGTTAGGGTAGTGTTTAGTGAATATTATGTGTACATGTGTATGTTATATCTATTTAGTCAAAGAACTAAAAATCCTAAATATGTACTTTCGATATCATTGAAAACATAATCTCTTGACTACACCATGATACTTCATTCCTCACCTATTATGATGATATTTTCACAACAATGATGGTCCTATGTGGGAAATAAGGAAATATATCATCCTATGGTCTCCTACTATCTCATATGTGTTGATTATGTTAACCCAACATAAATTCAATAAGCCATTCTACGAACCAACCTTGTTTAAACTCTATCGCTCCAAAATACCCCACATCCCATGAAAATACAATACCCTAACTTGTAAAGGAAGAGGACCTTGAGGGTTTCTATTTCCTTCATTTTTATATGTATACCATGGATATGCCCATATTCCTTAATTTTCCTTGCATTCATTTTGCAGGAAAAATAACTATACAAAGATGGGCTGTAATCTTTTAATTTTGTTACAAAGGAAGTCACAAGAAATAGAAAAACACAATTTAAAATTATTTTATTCTAAGGATTTTTAGGGATATTGTATTTGTTTTGGTAAGATTGTTTCGGAATTATTTGTATCAATATACCTAGCAATAAAACAACTAGTTATACAAGAATAAAACTAACTAATTGCGAAATGTGTGAAAATTGTGAATAATTTCGCGGCAATTTATATTGCCGTGAAATGTGTTTTAGTTAATATAATTAATGTTTTATTTTTGTGGATTTATTTTCATAATCTAGAATATGGAGATATTATATTAAATAAGAAAAATGTTCATTTGTGAGTGAGCAGGCAAGAAATACATATATTTCATGGGATGAGAGCCAAAACTAGTTACATAAACCCTACAGTAATGGATCTAATGGGAAATCCACATAACCAAATTTCAAATAATTAGATAAAATGAGAGATTATGTTGAGGTAATATCTTAGTTACTAAACATCTTTGATTATTTATCTTATAAAATAGTGGCTATTAGAAAATCACTAAAATATTTCCTTAGTTGAATCATATAAAATAGAGGTAAATGGATATTACCTCATCTTATACATGTATTTCTATTTACCTATCATACAATGGAGTTATCTCATAAATGTAAATGTTTATGTACTTGTGGTAAACATCATATAAATGTTAATTTATGAAGTGAATTTAAAATACAATGTTATTCTTTTAATGTTTATTTACTTATGAGATTATATTATTAATAAAAATATTATATTACTTTGTTGAATTTCATATCATTATGGTTAATCATTCAATTATTTTAATTATTGTTATGAAATAGATTAAAATAAAATTTATGTATTTTTTTAAACAAAATCATTGAAAAATATTAAATATTAATATGAAATAGATTCAAGATAAAATTGATATAATATCTTAAAATAAATCATTTTAATACATTGTCAACCATTCTTATGGCATATATTAAATATAACATTCTTATCACATATTCTTTAAAAATATTAAAATAATATTTTTTTAATATTCAATCTGTTTTTTTTATTACTTGATTCTTTCATCAATTAAATTATATTTTTTTGATATCTTTAAAATTTACTATATATTTGATATACAATAGATTTTTCTTCTGTAGAAATACCCCTTTCATTCTTCGTAAATATTTAATTTTCCATTTTAAAAAGTACAGTATAAAAGTTTACAACCTTTAAATAAGCCATAATTCCTTAAATATTTAACTCATTTCGAAATGTGGGTTCAGTTTTACACATTTCTAAACATGGAATTTGGTATTACCTTATATTATTATAAAATAATAACACCTGTGCACGGAAATCTATCACTTGTACCTATGGATATTCTGTACTCACAAGTGTATGTTAGGTTTTATAATTATATATTTTTAAATGATAGTATTCATCTAATTATATATGATAAATGGTTAATATAAAACAATAACATCTATGCAGTGAACTTTATCACTTGTAATTATGGATATTCTCTACTCACAAGTTTATCTTGGGTTTCATAACCATAAATTTTTAATTATATATTTATCTATTTATTTATGATATATGGTTATTATGAGTTAACTTATTTATTTTGAAATTTATTTAAATTTATTAAAATCATAAAATCATTATAATAAATATATAATATATTTTAAAGCATACAAAAATTAAATTTAAGTTGTACATTATAAATTAAATTTTAAATACTAAGTAAAATATCATATTCGTTATTATTGAGATTTTCAAGAGTATTATTGATTTATATTAAAATTTTCTTAAGGGAATCTCTATTAAAAAAATAAAAAAATATTAAAAATATAGACAAGTTTATAAGAAAACAAATAAATAGTTAAAAATCTAATAGGATATGTCAAGCTTAAATTAGAATTTAATTTAAAAACTAAAATGCATTAAAATTAGTAATGTTTAATAATTTTAATAATAATTTTTTATTCAAGGTCAGGTATTACAAGCACAATAAGTTGAGGATGAACTTCGTGAGAAAGGCGATGGAGGATCAAACCTCACAGAAGCCACAAAGGCTGTTGCCCCAGTGGTAGAGGGAGGAGACACGTTAAACACAATTCACTTAGTGTTTGTGTGGCCCAACTTATTGGTGGTTGCGTCAGTGGTAGAGGGAGGAGACACGTTAAACACAATTAACTTAGTGGTGGTGTGGCCCAACTTATTAGTGATGTGGCTGAGGATGGCTGCGCTGATTTTAAGGTCTTTGATACCCCTCGGAAGTGGTTTATCAAGCCATAGGGTAAGCCTGAAGAACTCAAAATGAAATTGTTGTAACTATACAATAATAACAATTCAAAACAAAGCAATTTTGAATAAAAAAAATTATCAACTAGTAAAGCATCATTTACAACTCGAAAATTTTAAGGAAATGAAGGACATCCCACAGAACATACTCACGACATTTATGAGAAGTGCATAAATAACTAGAGAAACATTAATATGACTATAATCTTATTGAAAAGATTAAAATTATTCTATAAAATTTAGAAAACGTCATAAATAACTAGAGAAACATTAATATGACTATAACTTCATTGAAAAGTTAAAAATTATTTTATAAAATTTAGAAAACCTTTTTTGATATATTAATAATAAAAAATTTAAAATTAATCAAATCTTTATTAACAAGTCTTTAACAATGTTCTCAACAAAGAATGAATCAAGTTTTAAGAATGTATCTAAACAAAAGAAAACAGAGCCACATAAAAATTTAGAACATATAAAATAATATAAATATATGGGTATTAATATATTTGATAATTTTTTTGTCTATCACTTATGCAAATTAGAAAAAAGTATTTATTTATTAAATAATATATATTTATTTATTAATCTTCATCATAAACAACATAATAGGTGGTTCAAAACAAGTAAACTCAATAAATATAATGTGATTTCTAGAAAAATAATAAAATTAAAAAAAATAAAAAATTGATAATATACAAAATATGGATCACACTAACTAAGATTACCAATTAAATATATAATTTTTATTTTGCAATATGTTTTTATTATCTTTTCAATTTCATAAAATAAATTAATTCTTTTTTAATTTAATTTCTTTTAAAAAGTTTATGTTTTGTGTTTTGATCAAACTTATTACCCAAAAAAATGTAATTCAAAAATTCAAAATATATTTTATTAAAAAATAGAAAAAAACATTAAAATAAAAAAATTACAAATGTACTCAGAAATAAATGTCAAATTAAGCACCGTTGAAATCCTACGAAAGAACTACAAAGATGGAGAAATAAATAATATGATATGTTTTAAATATGAACAGAAATATCGGAGTACGCTACACTACATAAAACCAACATATAAACCCAATAACGTTGTGAAGGAATTTAAAATAAAATTTAAATTACGTGATATAATAATTTATGTTCGTTTTATATTTATTATAAATATTATTCATTTATAATAGTTTACATGGTTTGAATTAATAATTATTTTAATTTAAAATTATTCAAAATATAACTAATTATATTATCAAGTTAAATGAAATGTTTTTTTTTTATAATACATATAATACAGAGCTTTTTAAAATAGTTTATTTAACAGCTATGTATTATTTATTCATATACTTACATATTCATATTCAAATTCAAACACAAAAGTTAAATTAATGAACGAAAATCATCTACATTCCTTCTCTATTAAACAATGAAGAGGAATGCTTCATTATGTTGATCGATCTCTAGTCAATGTTATGCATATATTCTTAATTATCGAGATAGATAGATTAATAATCCACAATTTATTATTTCATGTCACGTGAGAGTGAATTTTTAAATAACATTAAATAGAAGCTAAAAATATTTTATTAAATTTTATATTTTATAAAATATTAGGTGTTATTTAAGGAGGTTTTAAATTTGTGAGAAAATGTTAAAAATATGACAACAAATGTAAATAATGTAATTTTGGGCAAATTACTTATTAACCGTTAATTGGTTGAGTAACGAAATGAAGTTAGAATAACGAAATAGGCTCAAGTTAAATTAGATGGCCTGAGAGGCTTGTAAGTGTGGAGATTCATTTGATTAATATAGTTTCCAACCCCTTGCACTGTGGAGGTTTCCTTGACACCCTGTGAAGGTTTTACCACGTAAATTTATGTGTTTGTGTGAGTTAATTTCAATTTGTCTTTCAGTTATATAATTGTATTTTTTTCTCCCTTTTTTATCTTTCCAAAGATCAATAAGTGGTATCAGAGGAAGGTTGAGTAAAGATCTTTATGGAGTAACGATTACGCTAGAGGAAAAAGAAAAATAAGTCGTTGTTCAAAAGAAATGCCGCTATCCATTGTTTGTAAAGTCACCAATTAAGGGGCTGAGAGAAAGGCTGTGTGTCATCTTCCATTGTTTGGAAAGCCACCAGTTAAGAAGGTTTCATTCGAGCCTGGCTGCAGAGGGTTTGATCGAGTCAAAGAAAAAAAGGGGTTGTAGCTTGAATAATGCTGGAGTTGCAGGATTGAGTCATTCTGCCCAAATAAAATCGTTGGAGAAGCGAGTTCCAGGATTGAACAAGAGTTTTTCTGCCCAAATGAAATCGATTGCCATCTGAGACAAATTCAAGTTCTGTTAGTATTTTTTTTTTTTTAAAGGAAAGAAAGGGAAATGTTTTTTAAGGTAGTCAGAGATTTTTTTTTCTTAAAGGCAGACAGAATTAATGACAAACAGAAAATAATTTTAGGGAAAAAAAATTTTTTGGTAGACATAAGAGTGATTTTTTTAAAAGGCAGACAGAAAAAAAAAAAAAATTAGGGCATAGAATTAAATTAAAAAAAAAAAAAGATAAGGGGCATAATATATATTTTTTGGAGAGACAATATTAAAAGAACTTTTTTGGGCAAGAGAAGGGAAATAAGAAAGCACACACAATATTGAAAGAAATTTTTTGGGCAATAGAAGGGAAATAAAAAACCCTAACTAGCTGAAAAGAGGAAATTTTTTTAACCCTAGTTGGAAAGAAGGAAAAACGAGAAATCCATAGTAGGAAGAATGACCAAAATGACGAATGCAAAATTTGAGGTGGATAAGTTCACTGGGAAAAAAAATTTCACATTGTGAAAACTGAAGGTTAGGGATCTTCTGGTGCAACAAGGGTTGCACAAAGCATTAGACGGGGTAAAGAAAAAAGCAGCAAGCATGACAGATTCGGACTGGGAGGACATTGATGCCCGAGCCCTCAGTACCATTTGGTTATGTTTGGTAGATGAATTTATGTTTAATATTGTTGAAGAGAGCACAACTGAAGGGTTGTGGGGAAAATTGGAAACCTTGTATATGAAAAAATCATTAACAATTAGAATTTATTTAAAAATACAATTGTAAAGTCTTCAGATGAAGGAGGGTACAAAAGTTGCAGAACATTTAAACCTTTTTAATACACCTATTTTCTAGTTGTCAGATATGGAAGTTAAAATGCAGGAAGAAGAAAAGGAAATAACCATGTTGTGTTCTCTGCCTGAGTCATGGGATCACTTTGTAACTTCAATCAGTCTAAACAATGTCGATTCCTTAAAATATGAATCTGTTGTGGATGCTCTCTTCTCTGAAGAAGTACGAAAAAAAATCTAGTATTGAGACATCTGCACCAGAGGCCATGGTAGCTAGAGGTAGGTCAAAGGAAAGAGGGGAGAGAGAAAGGGGTTCCTCCAGATCAAAGTCAAAGGAAGGCAAGAAGTGTAAAGCCAAGTGTTGGTACTGCAAAACACATCAACACCTCAAGAAATATTGTTGGAAATGGAAGGAGTCGGGAAACCATGACAAGGAAGAAAATCAGGTTGATTCAGGTATGGTTGATGAGGTTTTAATTGTTGAGGCTCTCCCTATTTGAAATGTCTCTCAAGATGCTAAAAATTGGCTATTAGACTCTGGTGCTTCTCATTATATGAATCCGCACCGAAATTGGTTTACTTCATATGAAACTGTAAATGTTAGTTTTGTATTCATGAGAAATAATGCATCTTGTTAGACTGTTGGGATTGGTAATGTAAAAATCAAAATGTATGATGATACAATTAAAACATTATCTGACGTTAGGCATGTACCTGATCTAAAGAAAAACTTGATTTCCATGGGAGTTTTGGATTCGAATGGGTATAACTTTACAGGTCATCATGGAGTGTTGAAAGTCTCAAAAGGAGCCTTGGATGTTATGAAGGCTGGAAAGCTCATAAATCTGTACATACTCAAAGGAATCACTCAAGTTATTGAAGCATCGATTGTATCAGAAAAAGCAGAGAAGGTTCTCGTCTATGGCATCAGCAGTTGGGTCACATGAGCGAGAAATGTCTTCAGGTACTAATGAACTGCAAGTTGCTTCTTGATTTGAAATCCTTGAAGTTGGATTTTTGTAAATATTGCGTGTTTGGAAAACCATGTAAACAAAGATTCAAGACTGGAAATCATAATAGTAAACAAATTTTAGACTACATTCATTCTGATTTGTGGGGACCATCTCCTACTATGTATTATGGAGATGCATTATATTTCTTAACATTTATTAATGATTTCTCCCAGAAATTTTGGGTCTATATGTTGAAAAAGAAATCTGATGTATTTAATGTTTTTAAACAATTTAAAACAATGGTGGAAAAGAAAACAGGAAAATCAATTAAATTTTTAAGAACTGACAATGGCGATGAATTTACTTCTTTAGAATTCGAACAATTCTGTAAGGATGAAGGGATTGTTAGACATAAAACTGCTATTTATTCTCCTCAACAACATGGCATTTCTGAACGGATGAATCAGACTCTTATGCAAAGAGCTAGAAGCATGATCAGCAATGCTAACCTGCAAAAGGAGTTGTGGGCAGAAGCAATATCTATTGCTTGTTAGTTAGTTAATAGATCACCTTCAGTTGCAATAAACTGTAAAATTCCTAATGAAGTTTGGTCGGTTCAGTCTTGTGATTATTTGCATTTGAATATTTTTTGTTGTGATGCCTATGATTTTATTCTTAGAAATTAGTTTTCAAAGTTAGATCCAAAATCGAAATGTTGTGTCTTTGTTGGATATGATTATGCAGTGAAGGGATATAGGTTGTGGGATCCTTCTTTACAGAAGATAGTCATTATTAGAGATGTAACATTTGATGAATCTTCTCTTCTAAAATCAGATGTTGGAAAAGTTGAACAGGAGCAAGTATTTCGAAATCAACAGATTCAATTGGAGACTAAACCTTTTTTAGAATGTCAAAAGAAAGGAGAGACTTCTGATGAAAAGGGTGAAGAAGCAAAGGAAACTGGAGTAATTCCAGAACCAATTCAAAAACCTGTCACTCTACGAAGGTCTACAAGGGAAATAAAAAGACCTAAAAGGTATGAAGATTCTGCTTCATCTATTGCATTGATTACTGAAGATGGGGAACCCTCTTGTTATCAGGAGGCAATAGATGATGCAGATAGGGAAATATGGAAAAAGGCTATGGAAGAATAAATGGATTCCTTAGCCAAGAAAAATACCTAGGATCTTGTAGAACTTCCTTAAGGGATAAGTGTTGTTGGGTGCAAATGGTTCTTCAAGTTGAAAAGAAAAGTTGATGGAAGTATCGAGAGGTATAAGGCGAGACTGGTTGCAAAAGGGTATTCTCAGGTTGAAGGTATTAATTTTCATGGGATTTTTTCGCCAGTAGTTAAACTTGTTTCTATTCATACTGTGTTAGCACTAATTGCTTTACTTGACTTTGAGTTAGAACAGTCAGATGTTAAAACAACCTTTCTTCATGGTGATTTGGATGAAGAGATATATATGGATTAGCCAGAAGGTTTTGTACAAGGTTGCAATAGAAGATTAGTATGCAAGCTCAGGAAATCATTGTATGGCTTGAGGCAGTTTCCCAGCCAATGGTACAAGAAGTTTGATTCCTTCATGGTGAGCCAGAATTTTATCAGAAGTGAGTATGATCATTGTGTATACTTCAAAAGTTTCAATGGAATATTCATTATCTTGGTGTTGTATGTTGACGATATGCCTATTGCAATCAAAAGCATGATAGAAATCAACAGGTTGAAGACTAAGCTCTCTAGAAAATTTGATATGAAGGATCTTGGAGTGGCAAAACATATCTTTGGCATGGAGATACACATAGACAGGAAGAATGGTAAGCTTTGGCTATCAAAACGTAAGTATGTGGAGAAAGTACTTGAAATGTTCGGTATGAACAATGTCAAACCTTTTAATGTTCCATTAGCTTCCCATTTTAATATTTCTTCGGATTTAAGTCCTAGAACTAATGAAGAAAAGAAGTATATGTCTCGTGTACAATATGCAAATGCGGTAGGAAACTTAATGTATGCGATGGTATCTACAAGACCTTATATTTCGCATGCAGTTGGAGGTGTCAGCAAGGTCATGAAAAATCCAGGGGAAGAACATCGGCGAGCAGTGAAATGGGTGCTTCGGTATTTGAGTGGCACAAGTGACCATTGCATCATCTTTGATGGTCGTGAAGGTTCAGTTTGCGGATATGTGGATGTTGATTATGCAGGTGATTTGGACACAAGGAGGTCTACTATAGGTTATGTTTTTACTCTTGCAGGTGGAGTAATCAACTGGATGTCAAAGCTTCAAGAGACAGTTGCTTTGTGCAGTACTGAAGCAGAGTATATATCTGCTTCAGATGCCTGTAAAGAGGCAATCTGGTTAAAAGGTCTTCTTGATGAGATTGAAAGGATGCAGGAGAAAGTGAATGTGTTTTGTGATAGTCAGAGCGCTATTAATTTGGCTAAAAATCCAGCCTATCATAGCAACAACAAGCACATTGATGTAAGGTATCACTTTGTGAGACATGTAATTGAAGGAGGCAAAGTAGTTCTCAAGAAGTCCCGCACACACGAAAATCATGCAGATATATTCATGAATCCAGTTACAGTAGAGAAGTTGAGATGGTGTCTCCTTCTCTCGGCTTGCAGAAAAGATGATGAAAGAGCATGGGCAAGGGATTAGGAAATTGTTGTCAAGTTGGAGTTTGTTAAAAATATGACAAAAAATGTAAATAATGTAATTTTGGGAAAATTACTTATTAACTGTTAATTGGTTGAGTAACGAAATGAAGTTAGAATAACGAAATACGCTCAAGTTAAATTAGATGGCTTGAGAGGCCTGTAAGTGTGGAGATTCATTTGATTAATAGAGTTTCCAATCCCTTACCCTGTGGAGGTTTCCTTGACACCCTGTCAAGGTTTTACCACATAAATTTATGTGTTTGTGTGAGTTAATTTTAGTTTGTCTTTTAGTTATATAATTTTATTTCTTTCTCATTTTTTTTTTCTTTCCAAAGATCAATAGAAAAGAAATTGAATTTTTGGTAAGATTTTGATAAAAATGTTCAGAAATTTTAGGAAGTTATTTTGTCATGTTTCAAAATTTGGGGTATTGCACTGGTTTTTTATGATGCTCAACCTATTTTCACAATAAAAAAATATTATTCAAGTAACATTTATATATATTTTGTTGGGAAAAATATGTGTAGATTTACATGATTTTTTGACCACCATAAAAACAAATTGGGGGTTTAGATTTCCCAAGGTTATAGGGAAAATATCATGGGGAGGGGTTGAGAATAAAAACCACATTGAAAGAATTAAATTTTTGCAAGGACTATCTAAACTAGTCAATTTTCAATCTAAGTGATAGCATCCCAACAATGAATAAATCATTCTTCCATTCAATATTAAAATTGACCCCACCCTAAACTCAATTTAATTGAAAAAAATTATAATAATAAAAATAATAATATTCATATTTATAAAAAATAATGGATGATAATAAAATCTATAGAAATACAACAATTTATTATAAAATAATATTTTACATGTATACATTAATATATTATATTATAACAAAACATTTCTTATGTTAATTCTAATGAAAATTATAACAATAGATTTCTTACGTTAATTCTAGCACATATACGTCCATTATTTGATAGTTTCACGCTCTAATAGCCAACGATCATTCTCAATCGAAAAATACGACAATAACAATAATTAATAAATTACAAACAACAATACATGTTTTGAAGGCCTGCAAGATATCTACATATCCTTCACTTGAACATGGAACTCAGACATTTTCATTTCTGACTGAATGACCATGTGACATTCAACTTATTGCAACCAAAATCCCGGAAAGAGAGATAGATAAACACCAAATGGGATATTGAGATATAGAAAAGAAACCTGTAATGTCTCTCCAATTAACCACAATTTTTTTTTTTCCATATGTCTAACCTTTAATATTGTGTGCCATTAGGTATTTCCCATGTATTATTATTTGTTTTATATATATTGGTTTATAGTTTGTAATTTTGTGACACATATCCCTCTTCTTGAATTCCTTTATAACATTATTTACCATAATACATGTTTATGATCTTACTAACACTTACCATACTTCTAATTTCCCTATTATAATACCCCAATGTAATGGCTGTGAGAAGATGTTTATATCTATAGATCAACGTATCCAACCTTAACTCAGGCTTGTGATACATATAATATTTGAACATGAAGAACCTTTGTTGCAATGATGGTTTCATATTATTTTTTTTCATATGCAAAATATATCCACTCGTTGTACTTGTCCCTCGTTCCATCCCAACAATGACATCTTTACTCATTTGGTTTATAAACATAATGTTTGGGGTTTTAAAGATTTGAGTAGTCCCAAGGCCAGTACAAGTCTTCCTATCATTTGTTATCTATTTAACGTTACATCGTTTTATTTGTACTTCATTAACTTCGAGTATTGTTGCGTTGTGTCTCGGGCAAGTTCTCATTTATGAGGATCGAAGTATGTGTCATTTTTCATGGAGTTTCATAGGGTTGTTGGTGTGGGTGAGTACTGTTGTATTTATTTGCCAATCTATAGCTTGTACTATGAAGATTTTCTTGTCTTTCGAGGCCCTTTTCGACTGGCATCGACTTGGTTTGTGCATCGCTCTCCACGTGGACGATGCACAAACATAGGGTCTGGTCTCAGTATATTATTCAGGTCTTTCACTCTATAGTGTCATTTGTCAGATGATAATTTCACCAGAGAACGCATAGGTCTCCCTATTCTTCTGCGTTTAATGTTATCTATCCCGAGTTCCATTACACAATCTCGTGTAAACTCCACTGTGGCTAATTCTTAACGTTCCAGGTAACCTCCACACTGGTTTTTGTTATAACCTTCTGTCTTCATGTATTTGTATTTCCTCTTTCAATATTTATATGAGGATACAGTATACTGCTAGCTTGATTTAACGACTGGTTCATTCGATTTCTTCTCAATTTACTTTATGCCTATGTGTTATCATTCATATTCATAACCATATCGACTATTTGGGTAGGATTTGGAAGAAATAATAAAATTTGTTTCCTATTTTGGCTTCAAAATTCTCTTTCATCTGAGTATTTTTCTATAATCGCGTCACACTAGAGCCGAGTTTCAATTCGTATGACATTTCATTGTTAACTGAGTCGATATGCAATAAAACCCTCGTAATTATACGTTGGTTTGTTGAACGACTCTATATGTTCGTCTTAACATTGTTCTTCATGGGCTTAAGAACATATATTTTCAGCGTCTCCTCTCTAGTGTTCTATGAAGATTTTTTTTTTCAATTAGTTTATCCCTATTATTTTCATTCCGACGTTTCCTCGGTGATTTTTTTCGATCATAACACGCAGGCCCTAGCACGATTTCTAATTTTCTTCCTACTTTAATTTATTCCCTTCTCAAATTTCGTTTCATTACTTGAAATGACTCTACGTATAGCCATGATATCATTGTGTCTTATGCAGATGTTTTTTTCTCAAATCGCATAGCTTTCTCTTGTGAAAACAGAGATTCGTTTCTCAGGTATTGACTTATGATATGAAATTTCCATATAGCATTACCTGTCTTGTTAAACTACACATTTTATATACCTAAATCATTTGGGTATTCTCCCAGAAAATTTGCGAGCTATTTCACCATTGACCCTGGGTACGTTTTGACTTACCGTGTCTCCTAACTTTCTTATGTACTTCTATACTAGTTTACTTAAATACATGCTTAATTATTTTTCCTCTGTGTTTTTGCAGGTAAGTTCTCCCTTCGGTGATTTTTGTTTTTGAAGGAAAACGTATGTATATTTTACATGGACCAATGATAATTATTCTCCTCTCATTTGTCACAGGTCGGCATCTAATTTCCTACTGGAAATAATTTTTCCTCAATTACTTGTTTAACATTCTCCATAGATTCCTATTAGTTGCAAACCATCATAATGACCCCATTCAATTTCTCTGGGAACAATAATGTTGGATATTTTGTAATTTATATACAAAGCTATAGGAGATTTTCTAGCATAAATATCTGAATTGAATTGAATTTCGAACATTCTCCAGTAATATATATTCTGAACTTTGTATATATATTTTTTCAATAGAGATGGAATAATTCTCTACCAAGTTTATTTGAGAATATACACATGTATAAGGATTACTAGATTTTTAGTTGAATATTTATTATCAATATTTTGTGGGATACATATTCTAATATACAATGGAATTATCTTTAAGAATACTTCAGCTGAATATTTAATTTAATTTATGAGATGATGATCAACTCTATTTTGATTTAGATTATTTTGACACTAAAACGTTTCACTTCTGATTTTTTGAACTAATCGTTATACTTTTATTTATTATTTTGAGTTGATATGCTCCTCTGTATAGTATATATTATCATTTCCTTCTACAATGGTAATATAATACATTCCATTATGAATATTCTTAAATTTTTCCTGTACTTCTACATATACATAATTTCTATAATTTTGTTCACACAGAGTAGAGATTTTAGCTTCCCTCAATTTTATTTAAATCACACAGAGACAAATTTATTTTCTCTCTTATGCAGAGTATAAAATAGCTTCTATCATTATGCAATGTGGTTAGCTTAATTGTTTTAATGATTTATCTTAATATATTTTACTTACCACATAACTATAAGATTTTGCTAGCAGTCTTTATTCTCGAAATTTCCCTAACACTAGTTACTCAACTAAAAGCTCAGAGTTTCAACTCGTAAGTTCTGCATGTATATATGTATACCACTTGTTGTCATAGAAGATTTTTATGTCTATACATTTACAGAAGCATATTAAAGTTATAACCTTAATTATTTATGGGAGTAGTATAATTCTCCAGATTTAAACCATTAACAGGTTTAGAACTTCTCGATGATTTTCTGCATACTTCCTATTCCTACAACTATACAAAATTGGGAGGATTAAGTTCTTCTACACAGTTTTGTTAATTGTAAGGAATACCAATTTCAGAATTTTGAAGTACAATAACATCTACAGTAACTAACTATAATTCACAATAACAGGTAATTTAACCATTCGTAAAAATTTGGGGCATACCACTTCTGCAAATGACCAACCTCCCAACCTTACAGTTCTTTTGTCTCCAGAACTCACCCCCGAGCTGAGATCATCTCCTAGAACAGACCAATCTCAATCTGTTCTGTAGTAGCTTATTTAAGCTTATGCTCCCCAAAGCCTGTTTCTAATTCTGCACCCAAAATTACAGGATTCTTTTATTCATGTTTGCCTAGGGTTCCCTTATTTAGGGGCTTTTAAAGCTTCTTTATGCTTTTCTAGCTTTTTACCTCTTTCCAAATGCTTTCCACCTCATTGGGGAAAACTAGATTTTTCATCAAAAATCTAAATTAGAAATAAATTCTTTCAAGGATTTTTGAAAGATTTTTGGGGAAAGTCTTAGCCTCTTTCCATACTTCATGGATTTGAAAAGTGAGCTCAAAAATCTCGTTTGGTCAATATGCATAGAAATATTTTATTTATTTTTCATAATTAATTAATTAATTACATCCACACCATAGCTATCCATTGGGGTCCACTCCCCTTTGGATTAAAGTTCAAATGTCTAACTTGAAAAACATAAAACTAGGGGTGCTACATATTCCCCCTCTGAAAACAAACACCGTCCTCGGTGTTAACAACTAACTACTAGAGTTCATTTTGAAAATAGATATGGATATTTTTCCATAATCTCAGCTTCTCTTTCCCATGTAGCTTCTTTAGCAGTAAAGTGCTTCCGCTGCACCTTTACTCTTACTACTGTTTTGTTTCCAAATTCAATTTTTTCCCACTCCAATATTTGAAGTGGCTCTGGAAGGAACTCCCCTTCTGGTTCCACCTGTATCACATTCCAATCAATAATGTGAGAAGCATCATGCATATATCTTTTTAATAACGAAACATGAAACACATCATGAACTTTAACATGGAGTGGTAGGGCCAGCTTATACGCCACTGGTCCCACCCTTTCTAACACCTCAAAAGGCCCACAATATCTAGGAGCCAATTTTTCACAACTTCCCACATAAAGTGTTCTCTTTTTGGGTTTAAGACACAGGTACACATGATCACCCACTTTGAACTCTCGATGCACCCTCTTCTTACCAGCATATTTTTTCTGTCGATCTTGTGCTGTCTTGATGTTTCTTTGTATTTTTTTGACAATCCTTTCCATTTCTTGTAAATTATCTGGTCCCAATACTACCTTATCTTCAGTTTGGCTCCAACTTAAAGGAGTACGACACTTCCTTCCATAGACTGCTTCAAATGGACTCATTTTTATGGAGGATTGATAGATGTTGTTATAAGCAAATTCAGCTAAATGCAAGTATTCTTCCCATTTTGATGGGCTATCCATCACATACATTATCAACATATCCTCCAAGATCTAATCTGTTCTCTCTGTTTGACCATCCATCTGAGGGTGATAGGCAGTACTAAAATTCAATTTAGTGCCCATGCCCCCAAACATGCCTTTCCAAAAGGTAGCTGTGAACTTAGCGTCTCTATCTGAAATAATCATTTTTGAGACCCTGTGCAGCCTAACTATTTCTTTTAGGAACACATCTGCTACTTAGGCTGTCCCAAAAGTAGATTTCACAGGGATGAAGTGTGCAACTTTTATTAAAGTGTCCACCACAACCATCACTAAGTCATGCTGGTACTTTGTTTTGGGTAACTCGGTTATGAAATCTATAGAAAGAGTCTCCCATTTCCATTCTACAATTGGCAAAGGATTTAAAAGACCAGCTGGATGCTGATGTTCAACTTCAACTAGTTGAAATTCCATGCACCTAGCTAAATAGTCTGCTACATCCTTTTTCATTCCTAGCCAAAAGAATTTATTTTTCAAGGCAGTAAGAATTTTCTGATATCTCGGATGTCCTGCATATGGTTGTTTATGATATTCATCTAGGATCTCCCTTTTCAAAGACTCTACATTGGGGATATACAATCTATTTTTATAACAGATCAGCCCTTTCTGGTTTTGGGTGTATTCAACCATTTCTTTTTTTAGTATTTTCATTTGTAGCCTCTCATAGTTTGGATCCTGATTTGCTACCTTTTTAACTAGTTCTTCTAAATCAAAACTGGCACTACTCCCAATGTTGCTTATGTTTTGGCAAGCACTTATGCTTAGCGCATCAATAATTTTGTTTTCTTTCCCTTTGATATGTTTTATATCCATATCAAATTCACTTAGAAAAGATAGCCATCTGGCTTCTCGAGCATTCAAATTTGTTTGAGAAAAGAAATATTTGAGACTAATATGATCTATCATCAATATAATTTTGTTTCCAATAAGATAGTGTCGCGACATCTTCAAGGCATGAATTACAACAACCAATTCCAGATCATATACACTGTAATTCTGTTCATGTTTCTTAAGTTTTCGAGACTCATATGCAATAACAGAATTTTCTTGCAATAGCACTCCTCCCAATCCCTCTCTACATGCATCGGTACACACAACAAACTCTTTGCCAGGATCGGCAATCTTCAGTATAGGGGTTGTAGTAAGTTTTAACTTTAGTTGTTCAAAACTGTTTTGGCATTTTTTAGTCCACTCAAATTTAGTGCCTTTTCTCTGTAGTGAAGTTATGGGATATGTTATTGTAGAAAATATTTCAACAAATCTTCGATAATAACCTACAATTCCCATAAATGATCTCACTGCTGAAACATCAGTCGGCACTGGCCATTCTCTAATAGCCTTTATTTTCTCAAGGTCAACAGCCAATCCTTGTTCAGAAATAATATGCCCTAAGTATTGAATCTTGTCTTTATAAAATTCACATTTACCGAATTGGCATATAACTGGTTTTCTTTCAAATTTTGCAAAACTATCCTTAAGTTTTCTTTGTGCTCTTCCTCACTTTTTGAATAAACCAGAATATCATCTATGAACACTAGTACGAATTTATCCAAGTACTTGTTCAAAATGCTATTCATTAAGCACCTAAAGGTGGCAGGGGAATTTTTCAAACGAAAAGGTAAGACTACAAATTCGTAGTGACCATACCAGGTTCGAAAAGTTGTTTTACTAATATCTTCCTCCTTAATTCTGAGTTGGTGATAACCAGTCCTCAGATCAATCTTAGAAAATATGGAAGCCCCTCTTACCTAATCAAAAGGGTCATCAATTCTGGGCAATGGGTATCTATTTTTTATTGTCAACTTATTCAGTTGAAGGTAGTCAATGCACATTCTAAAGGTTCCATCCTTCTTTTTCACGAATAGCATAGGTGCTCCCCAAGGAGACACACTCGGTCTGATATAACCTTTATCCAACAACTCTTGCAATTGCATTTTTAGCTCCATGAGTTCAGGGGGGCTCATCTGATAAGGGGCTCTGGAAACGGGTGCTACTCCAAGAACCAAATCGATCGAAAATTCAATCTCTCTTTTGGGGGGAATATGAGGAATCTCATCTGGAAAAACTTCTTTGAAATCCCTTACCACTGGTAAAGTGTCTAGTAGGTTTTCTTCTGGTTTATGTCCTACTTCTTCAACATGTATAGCATATACTTGATAACCTTTTCTAGCTGTTATTTTTAATTGCAAAGATGATATTTTTCTTACGGAGATTGGTTTTGGTTTTCCTTCGAGTATAAAGGGTCTCCCCTCCTCATCTATGCAATGTAGAGTTTTATCCCAACATTTCATCATAGCCTTTCTCTTTTCTAACTAGTCCATTCCTATCAACAAATCATAGGAGCCTAAGGGCAGAATGTTTAAATTTACTTCTGTTTGAAAATCATTTAATTTAATTTTTTTTTGAGGTAACTTATGAGTCACTTTTCTCTTGGTGCCAATGGCTAACTAGACCAACCAAGACTGCTGAAATTTTTTAGTTTTGAGATTGCATTTCTCTACAACTTGTGGACTAATGTAACTCAAAGAAGCACCCGGATCAATAAAAAATGTAACAAATTTGTGAGCAATCTTACCTTCCATCTCGACCATAGTAGCCTGGTATTCTGCTTGTTGGTTCTTCAAGGTTGCAGTGATAGTGGGTATATTCCTTGCTATATCATTTACTATGGTAGCTTCCCGATCCCTCATAATCATTTGAATATTGCAGTGTGGGCAGTCCCTCAACAGATGAGGTTCTCCCCAGCCCCAAAATTTCGAAGGCTCCCGCATTTTAATTGTTCCTTCCTTTTTATTATCTCCATCTAGTTGTATTGAAGCAACTTGGGACTGAGTAGTTTGAATTTCTTTTCGCTTGTTAAATTTTTTCCGTGGATGATTCCTACCAAAGTTCTTCAAATAAGCTGGTTTATGTTTCTTTCCATTAAATTCACCCTTGTTTACCCAGCTTTTCCCATGCTCACCCTTTCCTCTAAACTGCTGGTAGCATAATATAGGTTTCCTCACAGCTTCATCCACAGTTTTTGGATTATCGAACTCTATTTTCTCCTTGTACACAGCAGGAAAACAGTTCAAAAACCTTTGTCCCTTTTCCTTCTCTTCACGAATATAAGGAACATACCTTAACAGATTTGTAAGCTTGGTGAAAAACTCATCTATGGTGATCTGTCCCAATATGAGTTCGTGGAACTCCTTTGCTTTATCATCATAATAACATTCGTTCAAATAGCATTTTTTAAACTTGACTTCGAAATCTTCCCAGGTCACCATTTTTTCATCAATGGCATGGACCATTTTCGTCTCCTCCCACCACAAGGTAGGCTTACCCTGCAACTGGTAGATATCTAATCTAGCCTTTAGATTGTTATCATATTCATAGACCTGGAAATATTTAATCATATTCAACAACCATGCCTCAACATCTTCCTCCTTCTCCCTATGATAGGAGGGAGGCTTAATATTTTGGAATTCCCCCTGTAATTCCTTCTTCTATTTAGACTGATGTCTAGTAGTGTCATCTTCCTCATAATCATCAAAGAACTTTCCTTTCTTCCTTTTTCCAGAACCTTCACCTTCTATTTTGTTCTGCGAAGTCAGTTCTCTTATGACCTTTTCCTCCTCCTCACTGGCTAATGACAGCCTGTCATTCTGGCTTCTTAGCTCAGCCAAATCCCGTTGCAACCTCTACAACATAGCCATCAAAGGAGCATTGGGATCTGGCATGTTATCTTCATCATGAAGATCAACATAAATTTCATCTCCTTCAGCCATTGACTTTTCAGTTCCAGTACCACTGTACACTAAACAAAACAACATCAGAGAAAAAAAGAAAAAAAAGAAATTCAACAGGAAATAATTTATACAGTGAGAACAACAACAACCCAGTTTTTCAAACATGAGCTCTAATACCATTTGTAATGTCTCTCCAATTAACCACAATTTTTTTTTCAATATGTCTAACCTTTAATATTGTGTGCCATTAGGTATTTCCCATGTATTATTATTTGTTTTATATATATTGGTTTATAGTTTGTAATTTTGTGACACATCTCTCTCTTCTTGAATTCCTTTATAACATTATTTAACATAATATAGGTTTATGATCTTAATAACCCTTACATTATACTTCTAGTGCATTTATTTCCATTAGAATATAAAACACTTACCATACTTTGAATTTCCCTATGATAATACCCCAATGTAATGGGTGTGAGAAGATTTTTATATCTATAGATCAACGTATCCAACCTTAACTCAGGCTTGTGATACATATAATATTCGAACATGAAGAACCTTTGTTGCAATGATGGTTTCATATTTTTTTTTTTGTATGGCAAATATATCCACTCGTTGTACTTGTCCCTCGTTCCATCCCAATGACGACGTCTCTACTCATCTGGTTTATAAACATAATATTTCGGGTTTTAAAGATTTGAGTAGTCCCGAGGAAAGTACAAGTTTGCCTATCATTTATTCTCTATTTAACGTTACGTCGTTTTATTTTTACTTCATTAACTTCGAGTATTGTTGCGTTGAGTCTCGGGCAAGTTTTCATTTATGAGGATCGACGTATGTGTCATTTTTCATGGAGTTTCATAGGGTTGTTGGTGTGGATGAGTACTATTGTATTTATTCGCCAATCTATAGCTTGTACTGTGAAGATTTTGTTGTCTTTCGAGGCCCTTTTCGACTAGCATCGATTTGGTTTGGGCATTGCTCTCCATGTGGACGGTGGAGATAAGCGATGAAATAGGGTTTGGTCTCGGTATATTATTCAGGTCCTTCACTCTATAGTTTCATTTGCCACATGAGAATTTTACGAGAGAATGCAGAGGTCTCTTTGTTCTTCTGCGTTTATTGTTATCTATCTAGAGTGCCATTACACAATCTCATGTAGACTCCACCGTGCCGACTGCTCAATGTTCCAGGTAACATCTACACTGGTTTTTGTTATAACATTCTGTCTTCATGTATTTGTATTTCCTCTTTCAATATTTATATGAGGATACAATATATTGCTAGCTTGATTTAATGTCTGGTTCATTTTATTTATTCTCAATTTATTTTACGCCTATGTGTTATCATTCCTATTCATAACCATATCAACCATTTGGATAAGATTTGGAAGAAATAATAAAATTTGTTTCCAATTTCGGCTTGAAATTCTCTTTCGTTCGAGTATTTTTCTATAATGGCGTCACACTAGAGCTGAGTTTCAATTCGTATGACATTTCATTGTTAACTGAGTCGATATGCAGTAAAACCCTTGTTATTATACATTGGTTTTTTGAACAACTCTAATTTCCATTTTAACATTGTTCTTCATGGGATTAAGAACATATATTTTCAGCATCTCCTCTGTAGTGTTCGATGGAGAATTTTTTTTTTCAATTAGTTTATCCCTATTATTCTCATTCTGGCGTTTCCTTAGTGATTGTTTTTTATCATAACATGCAGGCCCTAGCACGATTTGGAATTTTCTTCCTGCTTTAATTTATTCCCTTCTCGAATTTTGTTTCATTACTTGAAATAACTCTAAGTATAGCCATGATATGATTGTGTCTTATGCAGATGTTTTTTTTCAAATCGCATAGCTTTCTCTTGTGAAAACAAATATTCGTTTCTCAGGTATTGACTTATGATATGAAATTTCCATATAGCATTACCTATCTTGTTAAACTACACATTTTATATACCTAATTCATTTCTGTATTCTCCCAGAAAATTTGCGAGCTATTTTGCTATTGACCCTGGGTACGTTTTGACTTACCCTGTCTCTGAACTTTCTTATGTACTTCTATATTGGTTTACTTCAATACATGCTTAATTATTTTTCCTCTATGTTTTTGCAGGTAAGTTCTCCCTTCGGTGATTTTTATTTGTGAAGGAAAATGTATGTATCTTTTACATGGACTAATGATAACGATTTTCCTCGTTTGTCACTGGTCGGCATCTAATTTCCTATTGGAAATAATTTTTCCTCAATTACTTGTTTAACATTCTCCATAGATTTCTATTAGTTGCGAACCATCATAATGACCCCAGTCGATTTCTCTGGGAACAATAATGCTGGATATTTTGTAATTTATATACAGAGCTATAGGAGATTTTCTAGCATAAATCTCTTAATTGAATTTAATTTCGAACATTCTCCAGTAATATATATTCTGAACTTCGTATATATATTTTTTCAATAGAGATGGAATACTTCTCTGCCAAGTTTATTTGAGAATATACAAATGTATAAGGATTAATAGCTTTTTAGTTGAATATTGCTTATCAATATTTTGTGGGATACATATTCTGATATACACTGGAATTATCTTTAATAATACTTCAGCCAAATATTTAATTTAATTTATGAGACGATGATCAACTTTATTTTGATTTAGATTATTCTGACACTAAAATGTTTCACTTCTAATTTCCTGTACTAATCATTATAATTTTATTTATTAGTTTCAGTTGATATGCTCCTCTGTATAGTATAGATTATCATTGCCTTCTACAATGGTAATACAATACATTCCATTAGGAATATTCTTAAATTTTTCCTGTACTTCTACATATACATAATTTCTATAATTTTGTTCACACAGAGTAGAGATTTTAGCTTCCCTCAATTTTATTTAAATCACACAGAGATAGATTTATTTTCTCTCTTATGCAGAATATACAGTAGCTTCTATCATTGTGCAATGTGGTTAGCCTAATTGTTTTAATGATTTATCTTAATATATTTTACTTACCAATAACTATAAGATTTTGCTAGCAATCTTTATTCTCTAAATTTCTCTAACACTAGTTACACAACTAAAAGCTCAAAGTTTCAACTCGTTATTTCTGCATGTATATATGTATACCACTTGATATCATAGAGGATTTTTATGTATGTACATTTATAGAAGAAGATTAAAGTTATAACTTTAATGATTTATGGGAGTAGTATAATTATTCACATTTAAACCATTAACAGGTTTAGAACTTCTAGATGATTTTCCCCATAATTCCTATTCCTACAACTATACAGAATTGGGAGGATTAAGTTCTTCTACACAGTTCTGTTAAATGTAAGGAATACCAATTTCAGAATTTTGAAGTACAATAACATGTACAGTAACTAACTATATTTCACAATAATAGGTAATCTAGCCATTCATAAAAAATGGGGACATACCACTTCTACAAATGACCAACCTCCCAACCTTAGAGTTCTTCTATCTCCAGAACCCACCCCCGAGCTGAGATCATCTCCTAGAACAGACCAACCTCAATCTGTTCTGGAGTAGCTTATTTAAGCTTATGCTCCCCAAAGCCTGTTTTTAATTCTGCGTCTAGAATTATAGGATGATTTTATTCCTATTTACCTAGGCTTCCCTTATTTAGGGACTTTTAAAATTGCTTTCTGCTTTTCTACATTTTTACCTCTTCCCAACTACTTTCCACCTCATTGGGGAAAACTAGATTTTTCCTCAAAAATCTAAATTAGAAATAAATTCTGTCAAGGATTTTTGAAAGATTTTTGGGGAAAATCTTAGCCTCTTTCCATACCTCATGGATTTGGAAAGTGATCTCAAAAATCTCATTTGGTCAATATGCATAGAAATAGTTTATTTGTTTTTCATAATTAATTAATTAATTAAATCCACACCATAGCTATCCATTGGGGTCCACTCCCCTTTGGATTAAAGTTCAAATGTATAACTTGAAAAACATAAAACTAGTGGTGTTACAAAACCCCTCCAGGGAAAACCAGTAACCTCATCCTATTTTTAGGGTAGGATTCGATCGTACCTGACATAGTTATGTTCAAACCTATTTTAGGGATTGACTTAGCGAAATCATAATTTCTTGTGAAATTATAAAAGACCATTTCCAGGTGAGGAAATTAACCAATTTTATAACGAAAATAATTTTCTATTCAATTGATGATTTAGGGTGTTCATTATTGTTCCTCTGTTAGAAGATTAATTCATAAAAACACGTGCATAATTAATACAAAACTTCAATCCGCGGCAACTGAAATTTACCAGGATCGCAAAGACGGAAAAAAATTGTAAACATTCTATTCAAAAATAATTTATTAAAATAAAAGCCTTAAAAATAATAACAAATAAAACATAATATGAAAATTTTCCCACAAAAGAAAATTTCATTTCAAATTTGACAATTAATTTTTCATTTTAATATTTTTTTGCATGGGAAATAATTTTATGACCTAAAAAGTTTAAAAAACTCTAAACTCTAGAAAAAAAAACTATCAACTCTTAATAATGAAACTATATTTTCATCCTACTTTTTGGAAAAAAATTAATATTTATTCTACAAAATTTCCTCTTCGTAATTTCTGTACTCTAGAGGGGGGCATGAAGGGGAAGTACCGGTGAAAGCCTACATGGTTGTTGAAGAGAGCATATGAGGGTGAAGGGTGGGGGTTAAGGAACGCAAAGGCACAATCCTCTGTAAATCACCCTTTCTCAGAGATTTAATTAAGGATTATTTTGAGCATGTAAGGTAAGGAATGCAAAGGCGTAATGAATGTAGCAAGAGGATCATGAAATGTGAAGTGATATTGTGCATTAGGAACATAAAGAGGGGATGGATAAATAATTTCAATAGGTTGGTCAATGACTCAGAAAAATAAAACGTGATGTTCAATGAACTTAGACATATCATGAAAAATTATTCTAGTCATGAAGTTGATGATGCAATCAATGCATTTTTCACCAAATATGCAACTGAGCAAAAATTTTAGGACTATTTCTACAAGACTTGGGTTTCCAGTGACAAGATTTGTAATTTTTCACAATATTCCTTCTGTGTTGTATGTTTTTTTTTCATAAGGGTAACATATATTTACTAATCAGAGTGTTTCCATGTAGGGATGTTGTTTAAAGGCTGAAGAGATTTTCCTCATGCAAAGTAGGAGACAAATAATTATGTGGAATCATATCATGGTTATCTAAAGACAACAATTATATGTGATAGACAAAAGACATGCTCTCATAGAATGGATTTTCTATTATACAGTGTCTTAAAAAATGTTGAGCCATGTTATCGACTCAAGGAAGTTTTGAAAAAATAAATATATTTTAACAACCACAAGAAAGAGATGGAGCTTGAATCAACAATGGAAAAGGATAGAGGAATTCAAGATAGTGATTGCAGGCCTCATGAGAGCATATATCGTTCTTATTGGGTGAGGATTCAAAGTAAATGTGATAAGTAATATCTTATCTTTTTTTGTCGCACAAATTTTATCACTTGCGATTTCCCATGGTCTATTCAAGGAAACATTTGCAAGCACACCATAAAGGTAGATTGGTTGCATTCCTCCTTAATGGGTTTAGACCCTTTATTGAATCATCATACCACACCCAATACTTTGAATCCCCTTCTAAGATAAGTATAGAGGCACCAAACCTTCATGCATATACTATGACAACCAATATTGAAGATGTCAATGTTGAAGAACTTAATTTGTTGAGGGCGGAGTTGTTTGACTATTTAGACTTGTTTTAGAATAGTCCTCCTTCTACTGTGAGAAAGATAAAAAATTTCATTGATTTGGCTAAAGAATTTTTGGATGATGCTAATGATCTTCATATTACGGATTATGACTTCACCCTTGGTTTGGGTGCTTATTAGTCGTATTTGAAGAGGAAGAAGAGTTTCCTTATTCCAAAAACAAAAATATAAGAAGAAAAATGAATGTCCCTGCATCCGAAGACAATCCATTTTAATTTCAACACCTCAACAAGTTTGGTCATCCTCCATCCATCAATGCATCCTCGAATGTTCCAAGTAAGTTCTATAGCGAAATAATATCAGTATACTTAGAGAAAATTGATGATTTTGGAAATTTGTTGCTATGTATTTGATCTTAATTTTGTGCACTGGTTGTTGCTGATATTTTTAATGTAGTGTGTGAATGTTTTTAAGGCTGCAACATCCCATTAATGCCATTACAGATGAAGAACATACACAAACCCTCCCTCAAACATTTCATCAGAGGAGTGAAGGTGCATTTGACGAGACTCCTAATTAATCTATTATGGATTTTTATGGATCTATTATTTGAAATTTTATTATTTTCTCTGATGGAAAATGTGTTGTTATCTTACAAAAAAAATTGGTTGGTCAATGGGTCCCCGTCAACTAGAACAATATTTGGTCACTTACATCACAGAAATTGGTGAATCTCCATGTTTGTTACATTGTCTTTTCTCTTAACTTTTAGCACTGGTTGTTTCCCATGTTGTTAATGTAGTGTGTGAATGTTTGTAGGGCTGCAACATCCCATTAATGTGATTACAAATCAATGATGTAGACAAACCCATCATAGATATTTTTATCAAATGAGTAAAGGTGCTAAAGATGAGACTTCTAATTGATATACTATGTATTTCAATGTAGATATTAGTACACATGTTATTATTTTATATAATGAAAATTGTGTTTTTATCTTACAGACACATACGGTTGATCAATGGGCCCCCTTCAACTAGAACAAGATTGGGTCACGGACATCACGAAAATTGGTGAATTTCCATGTTTGTTGCGTTGTCTTTGCTCTTAAATTTAGCACTAGTTGTTTTTGATGTTGTTAATGTAGTGTGTGAATGTTTTTAGGGCTGCAACATCCCATTATTGTGATTTCAGATGAAGGAGATAGATATAACAACTATAACTATTTTTCTCATATGAGTCAAGGTGCTTAAGACGAGACTTCTAATTGATGTACTCTATACTCAAATGCATGTATTACTTCCCATGTTATTATTTACTCTGATGAAAATTGCATTGTCATGTTACAAACAAAAATAACTTCTTCAATGGGCCCCCCTTGATCTGAAGATGATTGGGTCACTGGCATCACAGATCTTGGAGAAAACATGCAAATTGACTTCACAAATAAGTTGTAAGAGAATCTAGAACTTCTTGTTTATTATCCGACATACCGAAATTCATGTGATCAATGACATTCCAGTTGTGATGCTATGTTTTTGAGGATTCTTGGTGGAGTGGCAACCTTTAATTACATGTGATTTCTAGCGAGGATTTGTTTCCTATTAGGGTTTTCTTAGTTTCCCTAGCTAGGGTTAGGAGAGCTTAAAATTGTTCCATCTTCTGATAAGTTGCAAGAATATACATGTACTTAATCATTTCTATATAAATGAAGTGTTTCAAAAATTCAGTAATTGAGTACTTGAAGATTTCAGTCCAATAATTAAGTACTTGAGTAATGAGATTTCTAGCATTTGCTTATAATCCCAATTTGAGATAAATTTTAAAGAAATTTTAAGTGATGATAAAACATTATAAGCAGACTTAGGGTTTTTTTTGTTTTCAATGAATTGCTGGTAGTATGAACGTGCATCACCATTTGGAGGAATTTTTCACGCACTTATGTGACCTCACGCCATGCCCCATATAGGAAGGTATAACTCATGCCAAGGGAGAAATACCCTCCCATAGAAATCCCTTAAAATTTCTTGGTTTACTTATGCTTTGCATATATTTTTTGTTTCTGTGTTCTTTGGTTGTGTCTAGTTGGCCTTAAGTTTTTCTTTTTTCTTAGTGCATAAAAATTATACTGTAACTGTGGTTTGTTTTATTCAATTTCATTCTTCCATGTATTTATCATGTGACAATCAAAATGATAAGCACATAATTTCCCAATTGAGTAACAGGGTGTATAATCATTCCTACTATAGAGTGTCAAATTTGTTTTTATGTTTTATTTTTACTATTTTACCAAGTATCCATGTTAATATAGGTTGTATTAGATCCCAAGGAAGTAAAAGGAAAAAAAATATTCATGCACATAAATAATGGTGTACTACATGCATGGTCCTTATGACAACATTGAATAATGTAATTCGTAGTGGAAAATATTTGTCCTTTGAACGACAATAACGAATTGGGTGTTGAAAAAGTTCATGAAACATGGTAAAATAACACAACATAAAATAACTATACCCTCAAAAATATTCATCTATTATATTTCAAACCATCCAAATATTACAATGGGTTCTTCTCTAGTGAAATAACCATGCCATGATAGCCCCAAGGAAAATGATAAGAATACTAGATTCACATATTTGAGAATTATCATGATGCTGACTGATGACTTAACTTGAAATAGATCGTGACGTGGTGTCATCTATGACACCCGCATCTACACTTCGCATTCCTTCTACGCATATATCAGTGGACATCCTATGAATTTCTGCAAGCCATTGTATGCTAAAAGATTTAAACTGAGAGCTCCACATTGTTGTTTCTTTGTATAGGGATTTTAAATTATCTTTTAAAAATTCGTAGATTCCATTGAGTTGATTGAGGATGAGTTGCGAGTTCATGTAAACTACAATGTCATTGACATCATTTTTTTTTTCCTTCTTTAAGCCCTCAATAAGGGAAATATATTAGGATTCGTTATTAGTTGTCCTGTAGTGCACATATATGTTTCTGTGCACGACATGATTTCACGCAGGATTATAAAGAACATATTTAGCTGTAGCTTATACAGGATTTGGATGCGAGGAAACTTCGATACCCAATGTCCACTTTTCCACCATTATCCACACCTAAAAACCCTAGAAAATAAAAAAAACAATAAATTCATATGAGACAAGTAGGCATCTATATAGTAAATAATGTGGTAACTAGTAATTACATATAAGTAAAAGTTAAAAAATCCTAGGTAACAAGTGCACCTCGGTTAATTAATTCATCTTCAACACTTGTCAGAAAATATACTTGCCAATTGTCATTGAAATGAGTAGAGAGTATCTTCATAATACTCAAGCTTCCCAGGACCTACATTGCTTGAAAATTTTTTGTAGACTCAATCCTGTTTGAAAAACAATTTTCTTCTACAATTCGGTAGTTTAAGATCATGATATGTCACTGGAATCAAGTTCATCTTTCCAACCTTCTTTTAAAAACCTATGAAATATGAAGATGTAACTTTCTAAGTTCCTCTTCAAGCATTTACAATACCTATTTAAGATATGTATCATTGCAAACCTACCTCAACTCTTGAAACATGCCCATCGAAGAATGTAGGATCTAATCCTTCTAATCTTGGGCCTAAAGGTTGTGCAAGAACTTGTATATTTGGAATTATTCCGAGCTGGGAACCATTTGTCTAAGTATTATCATTAAATAGGAGATGTTTTTAACTAATTTTTATTAAATTTAGAAGCTAAAATGTACATATGTTAGTTTCCATATAAAATGTGACATATTATGTCTCTAAAATCAAGGCACCTTGAAAACATGAAATCCCTAACTTTAACAAAGTTGCAAAGCACCTAGCTTCCTTGAATACAATCAAAATTAGGTTTGTTAAAATTTCCAATCGGCATTTGGAAAAGATAGGTTTGTTTTGAAAAGAAAAGCATGAGATACTTGGAATGATGCACAATCAAAATTTTGAGAAGCTGAGATCAAAATCCTGAGTAGAGGATTGCATCTATGATTTCAAATAATATTTTTTGTTGGAATAATTGTAATGTCTCCAAAAATAGTTAACAACGCATTCTCTTCTTCCTTTTGATTCTAGCCATTCCAACATGTGGGTGGTCTTCATATTTTTTAACTCTAGCCATTCCAACTTATCAGTGCTCCTTTGGTTGATTCTCTCAAATGATGGATGGAAAATACTAATCCTTCTACTCGAGGGTGCTGAACCAACATATCTTGGAACAGCCCTAAACCCAAGTGATTTTAGTTAACTGTATTTTTTAAAATGCCCTTTAGTATGTTGAAATATCATGCTTATAACCTCCACTCTTCATGGAATTTGTAAGAATCTTTCCTATTTCTTTCATCTAGTTAATCAGAATAAGATCTCTATTGGATATAGGTAGTAAGGTTTTAAGAAATAATTTGATTTGAGGAGCTAGTGTGATTAATTAGTGATATCTAATATGGAATCAGTTACATTTATTTAATGTATAAATTTGTGATTCTGGATTAATAAAAAATGAGTGTGTGTGTTAAGTGTTCTCCATTTTAAAACTTTGTCCTTCAGTATTCGTGTTTTTGTTTTTCATGTGTTCATTTTTGCAATGTATCAGTGCATATGTTAAGCATGCTTCCACCACAGCGGTACCAACATTAGCACCATTAACAATGATTTCCCATTTTAACTTTTTGTTTTTACTTTTTATTTTTATTTTTTAATAGGTGAGCATCTATGGTTGGAAGTATTTCCAATTCATTAAGTCTGTTGCAGTGTTTTGGAGGTCATGCTTTTATTTTATGAAACCACAAGTTGTCAATGTTTCTCAAGGAAAATGGAACATGGAGGATTGCAAGTAGTACTAGGCCCAAGCCTTTACCACCACAAGATGTTGTAGAAACTGAAAGGTTAATAAGTCAAAAGGCCATGTAAATATTGTATTGAATATTGAAAATTAGATATTATCTGGAGTAAAAGGGAAAAAGAAGCATATCAAAAATTGAAAACTTTCTATGAGAGAAAAGATGTCCCTTTAATTTATAAGTAAAAAGGCTACTAGAGAGCATGTTGGCAGATTTCAACAGGTTAACAGATGCCATTGAGGAACTAATAGATGTTGGATCCAAACATGAGAAGAAATATAAAATTGTAATCCTCCCACATAGTCCAATATATATATATAAAGAGAAAGAGTGGATATCAAATGCTAAACATCAACGAACTGAGAATTTTGTAAGTATTAGCAGTTACAATCTCACAAGAATGTAAAATGCAATAATTTTTTCATATTAAGTGGAAATTTTGACTAGGATTGTAGGAAAAAGTGTATAGGAGAAGTAGTTCCAAAGAAAATCAAATTAAAATGAAAACCTTACTCAAATCATGGAAACAACCCTTTTTCCGAATGCATTGGACGTTACAAAATCTATATTGTACTGTAGTTTATTTTTAAAGATAAAGTATTCATTATGTTCTTTATGTCCGATTACTAATTAGAAATGGTGGATTGTTTAAGGAACGGGGGTTAGTAATTTGTAAAAACTTGAAAATGTAGTAGATGATGAATGTATACTAGTGGCAGCTATTAGTGTAATTTGAAAGCTTCAAATATGAGGATGGTTGACTGTTGACATCCTTACATTTTTTAAATATGAGGATAGTTGACATGGAGAAAGAATTGGGACACTTAAACTTCTTAAGTATGAAAAAAAGGTGAAATATTTGAAATAGTTACAGGGATTAGATTTAAATTGGATGCATTGTGAAAAAAATGTGAATCATGAAATCTTGGAAAATTTGGGAAACTTGAACTTTTGAAGTATGAAAAAAATGCGAAAGATGTAAAATAGTTACAGGGATTATATTTAAAGCGGATGTACTGTGAAACCAATGTTAATTATGAAACGAGTAAAATGTTAATCATGAAATCTTGGAAAAATTGGGAAATTTTAGCTTCTGAAGTATGAAACAAATGAGTAAGATGTAGAATAGTTACGAGGATTAGATTTAAAGTGGGTGCACTGTGAAACCAATGTAAATTATGTAATGAGTAAGATGTGAAGTTGTTACATGGATAATATTTAAAGTGGATGCACTCTGAAACCAATGTGAATCATGAACTCTTGGGAAAAGGTGTGAGGATTTTGTTCCAAAAAGGACTAAACAATACTCTTGGAGCAATAGACATTGTTAGTGAATTCATTTTAGTGAAATTAACCACAAATTTCTTTAAGAAAAACTTACACTGCAGCTTAGAGAATGAATGGACCGTTATTAGATAATTATAAGGCAATGTTCACTGATTATTATCGCTAGAAGGCTATTCTGGATTTCAACAAAAACATGTTGGAATAGAGGAACGCCTAGAAATTTTTTTAGTGTAGGTGTTGGAAAATCATTTTCTAGTGTCTACTGAAAAAAAATTATATGCATCCATTATCGAATTTTCATAAATTCAACCTACCTCTAAATTTAAATCTATAAATTCAACCTATCACTTATTTTGAGAAAATATATATTATAATCACTAAACCTTGAATGCCCAGAAAAACTATAGCAAGAGGTCAAACAGAACAAAAAAACACATGGAATTTTTTTTCTTATAAGCTCTGAAAATTGAATTTCCTATATCTACATAAAAAAAAATATATATGCATCCATTATAGATTATTCATGTTTCAATAACCTTGTTTTGAAAATTCCTCCCAATCAAATCAAATAGTCAATCAAATAGTCAATGTAACAGTCATCTTCTATTCATTTTCCCTCAGAATAGGGGATTTCCTTTTAATCTTATACTTTTAAAACAATTTCAAGATTGATTGTTTTGCAAATATAATATTTGATTGGAAACTCCTTTTTATTTATTAATAAAAATGTGGGAAAATATATATCATAACCCAATGTTTTCCCATCATAATTCCATGTCTTTCAAAGCATAAATGGCTTTTCAATGATAAATTCATGACTTTCAATGCATAACTCACTTTTCAATGAAATTTATCAAAGTTAAATGCAGTTTATCATACCTCAAGTTTCAGGAAATGCCCACCGTAAGATGTGAAAGTCTTATGTGATACGGACGGAGGCTCAGTATCGTAAAATCTTCCAAAAAAAACATCTACGTAAAAGAATATATTGGAACAGTGTGATTAAATAAGTGCTCGATTATGAGATAAACAAATATGATCTACGCATATCATCTTTTAGCACCAATATAAACAAATTAAACAATTACAGACTGGCTTACTACACATGCGGAAATATAGTTGTAAATTCTCAATTATGAGTTCTTCGAAAGTTGCAATCTCAATTTTTAATCACATACATATGACATGGACGACCTATATGATTATGTAAACTTGATAAAGTAAATTCAACTCAGAATTTTAGATTATATTTTACCCTTTCATGGACAACGCAATTCTTATTTTTTAACATATTTTTTTTTTAATTTTATTAACTCTTCAGTCTTATTTTTCAACCTATTATGATATGTGTAAGTATGTTTATGTTCAAATTGAGTTGACATATGTCTTTTTTAAAATAAATATATATATTAAAAATAAAGTAGATATAATAAAAAAAATATTCATGTTTAGTTTGTATAATTAAAACTATTATAAAATATAAATAATTTTACTCTACCCAACCATGCTAAAGATTGTCTATATCAAATTGTGCAAAATAAAACTTTAATATGCAAACTATATTATTAATTAAATAGATTACACATATTTATACATGAATTAGTCTCAAGATAGGAAATCTATCTTGGACATACAATAAGTTGGTTGAGGGAATATCTCAACCTCACATCAAATAAGGAAACTAGTTTTAGCTAACCTAGGAAATAGGAACAGACTCTATTCATAGAGAGTCACAACTGGACAAGTAGGAATTACACATTCTAACACACCCCCTTAATGACTACTTGTCTCGATATCACTTCGAAAAATTTAGTTACCATCCACCGGAATGCATGGGTACCAACCGCTGCAACCATTGGTCTTGTAGGATGTCCTTCGTATACATCGTTCTGTCAACCATTATCACTACATACATATACCTGTATCTACAAATCCCCCTCCAATGTGGGTTTTATCGGATGACCCGTAACCATGCTCTTCTTTCATCGGGGTTTTATTGGATGACCCGTAACCATGCTCTTCCTTCAGTGGAAAACACTGACACAGACCTGTTTCCAGTCTGCTTCATTATTATACGTGGTTTTTAGCTGACCACAAACTGACACTGCAAAATGGTTTTTGGCTGACCATGAACCTGTAGTTACAAAGTGGTTTTGAGATTACCACGAACTTTTACGAGGATACACATGCATTTACAAGGCTTACATACTCCAACTCCTGGAATTACCAGCTACATAAAATGATCACTACAAAACCATCCTAGACTTGCTTACCATGCAACTGAGTGACTCATTATACAACATGATATTGAGCCTATTAAAAAAAAACACACAAAACAAACTTTCACCTTCGTTGACCATCCTCCTTTAAATGTTGCGGCTGCTCCATTACATCATATTTTGAAATGTTCACATCTTGGGCATCTTTGTCTTTATCAATTAAAAACTTGGAACTCCATCCTTAACCTGTCATTTGTCAGAGTAGTCAATTCTAACAAAATTAACTTCATATTGAGGTGACTAATCTCAATATGTATATTAATTTTAGTTCCAAAATATTTGTTTTACCCAAAATACACACAATTCCCTTTCATCTTTTGAACTGGGGAGAAATGTAGGATTAACTGGAAGAATCGTGGTTTTTTAGGAGAGGACCCTGACTGGATAAAAACCGAGCATAGTCCCAGAGAGGCTAAGAGCGGCTCTATCACTTTCCTCATTAGTGAACTCTACAAAAGAAAAGCGAAGAACTTAATTTAGATCCCCACAAATACGACAATCAACAAACTGTCCACAATTTATAAGCAGAGCTGCAATTTGCTCTTCAGTCACCATCTGATCGGGCTCCTTGGCATCTAAAGTGTTCTTCATAATCAAGCCCACAAGTTTACGGCTCTCAATACACTTTTCATTATTTGCAAGTTCACCAAATAGGGATATGAGAAATGCCGGTAGATTATGATCTTGGAATTGCCTCAGATTCACTTCTGCATGCTTCCGAACAACACCATCAACAGATTGTGCATCAAGAAGGATTTGTGTGACCTCCAGGGACATATTTTATCTTCCTGGTGATATTGATGAATACAGATCTTTTGAATTCTGATTCGGCAAAATAAGAAATCGAAAAAAAAAAATCCACGGCCACCTAAATCTCTGTGACCAGAAGACCCAAAACTCCCCTTAAAGGAATACGCTCGATTGCTTGGGCAGGTCAGGCGCACGATCAAATGAAAAACGCCACGCAACCTCGAGCAGCTCTTTTCACATACTTCGCACGCTGGCACGAACAGCAATTCACACGCAAACTAAATCCGCTGTCAACAGTGCAGCGTTCAATAGATCATCAACAATCATCAACAATGCAGCATTCAATCTTTATGCTGACAGGAAAATTCTGGTCGTTTTCGTGCCCAAACCACCGTGAGCAAAAAGCAGAGATCGACTGCTCGAGCAGTAAACCACGCGTGGCACGCACAACAACCTTTGCAAACTCTGCAAACTCCACGAACAACAAGCTTCACTATGTGCGTGCGTATTCACTGTCTTCTCACACACCTCTTAACCAGATAACGCAGAATCCATAGCGTTTCATTCAAAAGCCGAATATATAATTTTACAAATTAGAATCTCTCACTTCTATTTCCCTCAGCCCAGGAGGGGTCGAGGTCCAGGCCTTTACAGCTCTGATACCAAAATAAAACTTTAATATGCAAACTATATTATTAATTAAATAGATTACACACATTTATACATGAATTAGTCTCAAGATAGGAAATCTATCTTGCACGTACAATAAATTGGTTGAGGGAATATCTCAACCTCACACCAAATAAGGAAACTAGTTTTAGCTAACCTAAGAAATAAGAACAGACTCTATTCATAGAGAGTCACAATTGGACAAGTAGGAATTACACATTCTAACCGTGCACTCTAAAAATAGTTTTCACTCAAGCGATTTGCTCCTACTCAATTCTGATTAAAATAAATTTATAATGGTATAGATGTAACATAAAACTTTCATATCAAATTGAATTCATAATGTAACATTTAATATATGTAGTCTAAAAATAAAATTAAAATATACAATTTTTTGATATTGAATTTTGATAAGCTTACTTCATTATCAATATTTAAAATTTTCAAAATAAAATATTTCAAAAAAAAATTCCATAATTAGATAATATAATAATGTATTTTAATTATTAGTCATCACGTTCAGTCAAGTAGTATCATTTGACTATAAAATTGTTTTGTAATAATAAAGGTATTATCATTTTCTTATTTGTTGAATTTTTTTTGGAATAAGTTTGGAAGAAATTAATGTTCCTGTAAGTTTAATGGCTCATGCAAAAATATTGTATGAAAACGTTATTGTCATGATTGGGAAAACTATGAAAACGTTATTGTCATGATTGGGAAAACTATGAGTTGTTAGCAAGAAATTAATTACAATATAAATTAATGTTGTCGATTGTCTCCTTTCTTTTTAGAGTATAGATTCACAAGTTATATTATTGTTTGGAATAGGCATATTGCATCAAAACAAGTCAAAATAGGATAGCCATCATTCTTCGTTTTATTCTAATCAATATTTATTAAAAAAATACAAATCTAAGATTTAGAAACCATTTTAGGTTTATTATTAATGTCCAAAAATACCAAATTTATGATATCTAAATCCAATAGACACACCTCTCGTACTTTTGTATACGAAAATTACAACTTAGATAAAGTTTAATATTCATGATAATCTAAACCAAAATTAAAGAATTGAGAAAAAGATAAATGGATGGTGAAATTTTATTAGGGCACTTGAAAACAATTATATATTAATAGAATTCAATTAGATATTAGTGGACTTTTGGATATAGGATTAGAAAAATACTTTTTTTGGGATTATCTTAATCATGTTATTTTATATGGAAGAATTGTTGAGAAAGATGCAAAAAAAAAAAAAATTAAAAAAAATTAAAATTTATAATCTCAAAATTAGTAGAAACACATCTTACTCTATGCTCAATATAGAAGAAAGTATTTTTCATATTTAACCATTTTCAGGTCTACAAGTTATTAATAAGAAATTAACTACAATATCTAAGTAAAGTAAGGTTGTATGTTGTGTCCAACTGTTTTTAGGATATAGATTCACAAGTGATACTATTGTTAGGAAATGGTGGGTTGCATCAAAAGAAGTCCAAATTGCATATTAATCATTCTTATTCTTATGATAATCATATTTTTTTTTATGGAAAAGAGGTTTTAATGATGTTGGTAAAAAAAATACAAATCCAAAATTTATAAGCCAATTTAAGTTTTTTTATTAATACTCAAGAAAAAAAAATCCATGATATCTAGATCCAATAAAAAAATTCATGATATTTTTTATATGAAAATTACAATTTAGATAAAATTTCTTCTTACAAACATCTTAGGTTTGATATTCATGACAATCTAAACTAGAATTAGATAATTTAGAAGAGGACAAGTCGATTGTGAAAGCTTATTATGGAACTTCAAAACAATTATAAATTAGTGGAATTTTGAATATGAGATAAAAAGACCATATTTAAGAATATTTTAATAAAATTATTTTATATGGATTAATTGTGAATAGCAATGCACAATAAATTTATAAATTATTTTCGCAAAATTAAAGTAAACACATCTTACTTTATATAGCTTATAAAAGCAAGTATTTTGCCATGTATACTTGACTAATTACCCAATCATAATAATATGGTAAACAACTTAGAAGGAGAGAGATATTCTGAAGTTATTTTAAAATGAGCCAAAACTACATTCGGCTCAAGGGGAAATGATATTATGGTGCCCACTCTTCTCAAAACCATTGAAAAGAAGAAAGAAAGTATTTTATTAAATAAATATAATATTAAAAATATTAGTACATGATGAAGTAGAAAATGACTATATTATAAGTAGGTGAACTCAGATTTAAAAGATAAGAAATATATCTCTTTCTATGAACAATTCTCATGGGTTCTTTTTCTTCTCATATTTTCCTCGTAATTGATGAAATCCAGAGAATACATTCACTGAGGATTCAAATAATCTTTCAGGTTTAGGTGACAACGGTTGGCCTTTCTTTCATCAGAGGGATATTCCCGATTAATATTTTTAATCAAATAAATAATTATTTTCAAGTAAATAGATAAGGCGGGCTTAAAAATATGAGAGAGTTTTAAATAAAGTAATGTTTTTTTGTGTTTTTTAATTGAGGGTTAAGTTTTCAAATATTTTATTTAGTAGAATAATGATATCATACAAGTTTTAATGTATGGAGAAGATAAAGATCCAAGCGAGCCATTTTTGGCCATAGTAACATAAGAGGAAGTTATATGATGATGGAAAAATGAGGTGAAACTCTCAAGGATAGAATTTTTTTAAAAGAAAGTCAAATCAAGCACAAATATGTTTAATAGTGTAAATGAGTTTTGATCAACTGGGACAAAATACTCTATCACATTTGTGACACTAAGATAATTGAAGATGAAATTTACTTTGACTTAGAGTGTCTGGTGTTATTGAAATTAGATATCATTTTTAAAACATTTGTGGCAACCAAATTTCATAATAATTTAATTCAACAAAAGTAAAATTGAATACTTCTCTTCTAACTTTTTAATAAATACAAAAATAAAATAATAAAGAATTCAAAGAAATACATTACCTTCTTTAAAGCAACATAAAACAATTTAATCTCAATCAATATTAGTTTTCATTATCATAATAATTCATTCAATATTTACTTACTTAAAAATAGTATAACGTTATTTTGGATAAGATTTTTAATATAAATATGAGTAAGGAATTAATACAATAACATATTGGAAATATCGAAATATCATTTTGTTCTAACTAGAGTAAATAAAAAAATCAATATCATTGATACGTGAACAAATTTTCATAATCTCAATAATAAAATGAAGCACGAGACTCGACTCGCAATTATGGTAGTTTATTCAATTAAGACTGATTTTTTTCGCCGAATTTTTCATATTGCAATTATGCAGGTGGAGTCTTTTTTATTTTATTTTATTTTATTTGATTATAAATATATTTTCTATCTTTATAGACTTTAATATCAAGATACAATATTTTTCTTATATTTGAATGATTTTTTCCCTTAATTTAGTGTAACTTGTAAGTTGAGACTTGTTATTGAAAGTTAAGAATTGTAGTAACATCAAAGTCATATTCTCTAGGGAATTCGAGATAATGGGCACCTAAAATGTGGGGAAAAGCATTTGGAAATAATTGTTACAAAATTTGCACTCCATATTTTTACAAACAACAAAAAGTTGCAGTAGAAAAAATGTTACATTTCGATGAATATATTTTTGTGTTTCTTTTTTTTTTTAAGCAAGAAATTTCTTCTTTACTTATATTAGGCGGGTACTTACCTTATGATTAGACCTTTCAAATGATTTGTATTTCTAGACTATAAAGAGGATGTTAGAAATAATATATCTATATATATATATATATATATATATATATATATATATATATATATATATATATATATTTACTGTAATGGGTATGTTTTTATTTATTTGGAGAAAAAGGTTGGACTTACACCAAAGCACCCACCATTACATTGCAGCTATCCATATTTCTAGTGTTGTTATAAATTTCAACATTCTCATGGGTTACGAAATTGAAATGAGTTATCATCATTTATAAGGAGTTGTCCTTTCAAGAGAGTGCATCCTTTATTCACCATTAGATATGCTTCATTGTTCAAGTTTCTGAGAATATGAAAGAACTTGTAGGAGGAAAAATTGAGCAAGACTCTCTTTAGTCTACTCATAGCTTTTTTGAGACTTGCGTTGCTAAACAACTCTTCCGAATTTAATTTTTTTATTAATATTTCTGAGTCTCCAAAAGCTTGGAATTCTTTGACTCCTCTATCTCTGGCTATTTGATAGGCTTTGAGGAGGCCTAGAATCTATGCTTGTTTGTTGGTTTTCTTCCCGATGCCCCAACAAAAGTAGTCCATTCTTGATCCGTCCAAGGCATAGATGACCCCTTTTGCTCCTGCCACTCCGGGGTTACCTTTGGAAGCCCCATCAAAGAAAATCATGGTTAAGTTTTTTTTTTGCCACCATTCTTGAATGGTAGCATTGGAGTCTCTTTTGCGCCATTCCAGATTTACTGAATGAGGGGTTAATAGCTGCTTTCGAGGGTGGGGAACAAGGGGGCCCAACCACCTCCTTTCTTTAGGGAGAAGCAAGGGATGTTTTGAGAAATAATGTTTTTGGGCTGCTTCTAGGAGGAGAGATTTAGACTTTACTGCTACCGATAGGGGGGCTTGCATAGTTTCGTTGAATATCAGGTCGTTCTGGGCCAATGATATCTTCCAGCACACGAATTTGGGGATGGAAATCCAGAATTTTCGCTAGAAGGATTTACTGGGGAATTTTACTGGAGTAGCATTGAGTCCATGAGGAAAAAAGCTCTGCAACAGAGTTAAATGGAGGGACTGAGATTTGTAGCTCATGCAGAATGAGTCCCCACACTTCTTTGACAAACATGCATTCTATGAAGAGATGCTTAGTTGTTTCGATATTGTTTCTGCAAACCTCGCATCTATGCGGCCCATCTATGCTTCTTTTCTCCAGGTTGTCTCCAGTTAACAGTTTATTGTGGACCAGTGTCCCAAAGAAGAAACTAAATTTGGGTAATGCAAGCAGTTCCCGTACTTTCTTCCAAAATTCTGGTGTTTGACTATTGCTCCTTGTGGGCTGGAGGGCTCTATAGGCTTTCGCTGTTGTATAACTTCCTGATTGCCCCAAGCCCCAGCTATCCTTCATTTTTTTGTTCACTAGGGCCACCTCTTCCAGCAATTCCTCGAGGATGTGCTTTTGCTGAATTAAACGATCTGGAACGCCAAAGAAGCCCCACCCTTGCCAATCGTCATGGTTTTCCCACTTGGATAAGTCATGGACGCTATTAATCACTGCGCGGTAGAACCAGTTTTTTAAATCTACGATTTCTTCTATTTCAGAGAGAGGATCTTGGTCCATTATGAGGTCATACCACAAATTTGTATGCTTACCATTGCCTCAGATATTATACGCCTTTCGTTTTAAAAAAATTATACTTTTACTACATAATTTCCATACCTATGTGCAATTGATTGTTTGGTTTGTTTACAAATTTCTGAGTGGAATATTGTGAGCATACTTCGATTTCAGGATTTCACTGACTGGATGTTTGGGATCCTTGTATAATTTCCACAGAATTTTTCCTCCCATCGCCAGATTGACAAGAGCAGGGTCAAGAATATGCAGTCCCCCCTCTGATATTTATCTTTTAACTAGGTCCCATTTTACTAAATGAATTTTTTGCTAATTTCCCTTCCCCCTTACCAAAGGAAGTCTCGAAGAAGTTTGGAGATTTGATCCATCACAGTTTCTGGAGAAATCAAGAATGTTGCTTGGTAAATAGGGAGTGCAGACAACACTGATTTAATCAGGATTACCTTACCTCCTTTTGTGAGCCAGTATCCTCCCAAGGCTGTTATTTTTTATTTTATTTTGCTGATGATTTCACTCCACAGCGACCTCTTGCTGAACTCATTTGTGATGGGAAGACCAAGATATTTTATCTTATGCCAATGGGCATGAATTTTGAATCCGAGAAGATTCGATATGCTTGTGAGCTCATGCTGCTCAATATTCCATCCATAGAATTCACTTTTTCTTTCGTTAACTAATGCTCTCGAGACCATGCAGTAGCATTTAAGAACATAATAAAAGGATTTGGAAATTCTGGGAGAGGTGCCTCCAAGGAGGAGAGAGTCATCAGCAAAGACAACACGGTTCTGAGATGCAGAGCCAATAGAAGGTTTGAGGCCAGGAAGGGAACTTGCAGCTTTTTCGACTGATAGATTTCTATTGAGAGAGTCCACCATCAGGATATACATGAAGCGAGAGAGAGTGAAGCCCTCCCTGAGGCCTCTCTGGGCTTGGAAAAATGAAGATGGGTGACTATTTACTAGAGGAGCTATCCAGGGGTTATCAGTGTAGGTTATGATGAGATTGAAAAAATGGGGCAAGAAACCAAAAGAGTGGAGGACTTTGTAGAGGAAAAAGAGATTGACTCTATCGAAAGCATTAGCCATGTCGAGTTTTATCAGCATCCCTTTTTCTTTTCGTTGATTGCTTGAGTGAATTGTCTCCTATACTTGGATGACAATATCCAAGATATGCCTGCCTTCAATGAAGCATCCTTGGTTGCTAGAGATCATACTATTAAGTAGCGTTTTAATCCTATTTGCCAGAAGCTTTGCCAGAATTTTGTAAGAGGCATTACAAAGCGAGATGGGCCTGAATCTAGCAAAGGTTTCAGGGTTGGTTTCTTTAGGAATTAAGGTGAGGAAGGTGGAATTGGTTCCTCGTCCTACCTTATCTTTTTCCATGAACCCTCTTATCATCTTTAAGAGATATATTTTGATGATGCCCCAACACGTCTTGTAGAAGTGAATGGTAAATCTGTCAAGACCAGGTGCCTTATCTGAATCCATAGACCAAATAGTTTTGGTGATTTCTTCTTTAGTGATAGGATTAATGAGAGCGGAATTGTCTTCAGGGCTGACTAGAAGAGGGATGTTTGAGAGGAGATCACATATATCCTCCTCATTGCCTTGAGTTCCTATGGGTGCAAAGATGTCTGAAATGGCTTTCAGTTGCCTCTTTAATCTAGCTTAACCCTTTGTAGGTCTGCCCCTCTGTTGTTGTTATTTCAGATATGTGATTTCTAGAGAGTCTTGCTCAATATTGACGGTGGAAAAAGGAGGTATTCCAGTCCCCTCCCTTCAACCACAAACTTCGGGATTTGATTCTCCAATACTCTTCTTCCATTAGGAAAGATCGGAAGGATGAGCATTGAATTTTTACTTATTTGTTGAGCAATGATGTAATGATATCTTTACTTTCCATTTCAAATTGCAGGGCCTCCAAAGACTTCATTATTTATTTTCTTTGGCTGGTTGGATTTGGGACAGGTTTCCTTATCTAATCCTTCAGGGCTTGCTTTGTGGCTTTAATTTTTTGTTCCCAAACATAACTAGAGGACCCTAAGAAGGATTTGGCCCAATTTTCTTTCACTATTTTGAAAAATCCTTCCCTTTCTATCTAGATAGGATTGAATCAGAAAGGGATTGGGCCTAGGTCTTCTTCATCTTCCAGTATTAGCTGTACTGGTTTGTGATCTGAAGTCAGTTTGGGAAGCATTTTGGTAATGATAATCTTCTTCTCCATCATCAAGGTACCTTGCACCAAGAATCTGTCCAGACGGGTAGAAATAAGGTCCTCCCCCACTCTGTTATAGGTCCATGTGTAAAGCCCTTTGACCGGGATGAAATCTAGAAGATCCCATTTCTGGATGAGATCTTCCACCAAGGGAAGCATGGGGTCTCTGCTATTTTTTCCTCCCCTTTTCTCTTTAACTTTCAGAACAATACTTAAATCCCCAGCAAGAATGATGTTGTTAGGGGAATGCTGCTCTAAAAATTCGGAAAGAGATTTCCAACAGTCTCTCTTTTCATAATACAAGACAGGTACATAAAGATTGAAGAGAAAGATGGTCAACTTACTTGTGCAATGCATTAATTCCATGAAGATCCAGTGCCGGGTTTCGTGGGATTTGTTCAAATGGAAGAGTTCTTCTTTCTAAAGAGTTGCCAACCCTTTGGAAGAGCCCCTTGAGCTTACTACTCTACTTTCACTTTTCTTCCATTTCGACTTACTGATATCTACAAGGGCTTTCCCTTCTATCTTAGTCTCTTGGAGCATGAGAATATCTGAGGGGTCTATTTTGATAATATCCTTGACCGCTTCCGCTTTCGAAGGGTTCCCCAGTCCTCTGCAGTTCCAAGAGATGAGGTGCATTATTTACCAGGGGGTGGGAGCCTCCCTTAGCGGGCCTTCTTCTGGTATTTCTCACAATAGACATCTCTATTGTGCACTGGATTGCTTGGGTTTTGAGCCTTTTGGCCTCCTCTTCCCTTACTTCTCTATGGGATTTCCTGTCGAATTTTTTTGTAGATCGCTCGTAGGTTTCATCCTCTGAGGAGCCTGATCTATCCGTTGGTTTTTTCCATGTGACTTCTGCATATGAGGGATTGGAGGCACTTTCAAAGACGAACATGAAGAAGCCTTTGCCAACAAAGTAGCTTTTTATTCCAACTTTGGTTAATGGTTTCGAATTCCTTTGATTTCAGTCTTCCACTGACTTGGGAGAATGATAGAGGCCCGTGAACTAGACTATGAGGCCTCTCTCTGCAAGATTCAATGCCGCTTGGCAAGTTTCTTCTTTAGGTAAGGAAACCGAGGGTATGCTTTCCATGTTCTTGATGAACTTCTGTTGCATGGCCGAGGGTGGGTGCTTGTTGCATGCGGTGATCATTGCTTTGAATGCAGTGACCTCCGGAGGAGGGGGTAAGGGAGGATCCGAACCCCCAGAGGACACCATGGCTGGACACTGTTGTGTGAGATCCTGGGCACAACAGCCACAAGGGCGTGAAAGGGAGCTCATAAGCCCTAGCTCGATTGTGGATTGCTTGGCATCAGGAGCTGTTATAATGGTTTTATGACACTACAAAATTCGTTAGAAATAAATTTTAACTCGTACAATATTATTGAATTTTCCCACATATATATGGTTGCACATAACGATATTCTATTGAGGTAGTAGTCAAATATGTGGTTGCATGTAAAGAGATTCTATTGTATAATATTTTATGTCATGCACATATAAGAGGATCAAAGTGTAGGCCCTATACTTCAATTTAAAATATGCCCTTATGAGAAAAATAATGGGAAAATCGATTCACTATTGTTGTAATATGTTTTCTTCGTGAAGTATGTGGTTTAAGGTTCAAATCCCCCATACTAGTTGTACGGGACGTGTGTTGGGGCAAACATACATACACCTACATATTTATGTGGATCAAATTGCACCACCATTTTAGTCACTTTAAGATGACCTCTACGCACATCAGAAAAGGCCCCCAATATGAAACTCGATTGAATATCACCACTATATTAAAATTCATAGAGAAATATGTCATTCAAGTTTCAAATTACCTGTAATGGTAGTGTTTTTCTCTAGGAAAAAAAAAAAAAAAAAAAAAAAAAATTCTAAAACCTTAAACGTTTATTTTATGTTAATCATTAAAAAGTTACGCATATTATCATTACAAAAAGAACATAGGTGAAATAATATATTTTTTTATTCTATCACATATAGATTTAAAAAACACCTATATGTAGAATAATATTTTGTCTTTAACTTTTAATTATTTTACTCAAATATATGAGTACATAAATAAGCACATAAACAAGTATTTAAATTAATGTAAAGTTGAAATAATTACTTATTAGTATTATTTTCTATTTTTTTATACTTAGAAAGTTTATATCTAATTGTTTTAAAGTTGTATATTGAAATATTTCTTTTGTGGTGGAAATTGAAATTGTTTCTAGTTATTAATATTGTTTTAAATATGTAAATTCTAGATTTAATAAAAAATAATTATATATTTTCTTTATGTTATGTTATGTAATTTTCTCTAAATAGAAAATGAAATTGGGAAAGGAATATGCTAAATTATATAAATAGAAACCAGAATTAAAGAAAGAAAAACGTTTAAATGTTTGAAAACACTTTAGTATGATATTTATTATCCACTCGATATTAAGACTTTTAACATTATTGTACTTGAAAATTACTATAACATACTCATTTTAATACTAGATCCATCAAAAATCAAATATTTTGAGGTGCAAATTTTTTGAAGTATTAAACTTGAAAATATATTTGTGCCTGGTGATATTTAATTTTTTTTGTACACAAATATTCTATATAAAATATATATAGTTAACAATAAAATGTTTTACTCAACATAAATATTGAAAATATAGCATACCTAATAGATATTGAACTATTATAATTATATACATTTAAAACATATGTTTTATTAATATACTCTCTTTCCATATATATTTATCTATATATGTAATTGAGTGTTAATAATTTTTATTAAAGTATATAAAAAATACATGTTAATTATAATAAAGAAAAATGTCTTTTATATATATATATAAATTTTAAAGAGAGAATCCATACAGGTAACATAGATGGTAGAGGAGAGGAATAACCTGTTTAAGAGTTTTTATTAATCACCCAACGTTTCGGACTTTCTATGTGAGTCCATCATCAGGGGTAGACGTCAAGGTTCATTGAAAAATTCTCAAAGAAGTAACGAATAAGATAAAAAACTCTTCCCTTGATAACATAATAAAAAAGAGAATCACCCCTTCCAGCTCCATCACTCCTAGAATATATGGCGCGCCTAAAATTCATAAAGCTGGCATTCCCCTAAGACCCATAGTCAACACCATTGGCTCACCTACTTACCTCCTAGCTCAACATCTAGCCAAAAAACTTCGCCTCCTTGCAGGAAACACCTCATCACATATTAAAGACTCTGCATCCTTTGTTCAATGGACCAAAAACGTAGACATGCATAACGATGATCTTATGGTGAGTTTTGACATTGTCTCTCTTTACACCATGATACCTATAGACGAGGCCATCGACATTTTAAAAACTATCACTGATAATGAGACTATAGACCTCTTAAGGTTATGTATAAAATCATATTTTTTCAGCTTCAATGGAATAATTTATGAACAAACTCACGGGGTCGCTATGGGCTCGCCTATATCTCCTATCATTGCCAACATATACATGGAACATTTTGAACAAATGGCTCTCAAATCCTTTCCATTTACCCCTGAAGAATGGAAAAGATATGTAGACGATATCTTTGCAAAATGGACCCATGGTTTACTAAAGTTACATGAATTCTTAAACCACATTAATAGTCTCTCAAAGTACATCAAGTTTACCATTGAAATTGAAAAGAACAACCAATTACCCTTCCTGGACATCCTCTTAACCAAGAAAAATGGAAAACTAAGCACCGAGGTTTATAGGAAAAAAACTCACATAGATAGATACCTCCACGCTGACTCTCATCACCACCCAAACCAAAAGATTGGCATCATCAAGACCCTAACCACAAGGGCTTCTAGAATCTCAGACTCCTACCACCTAGAGCATGAGATAGACCATCTTCGCCAGGTCTTTCAACAGAATCGATATAACAAACATGTCATCAATAAAACCATTCACCAAACCCTTAATAAAAATAACCTAAAAAAAGCCTTTGATGTCCCTAAAATCTCGTTACCTTACATAAGAGGAACCACTGATAAGATCTCCAGAATGCTCAACAAACACAACATTAAAATTGCCTTCACTCCCCCTAATACTATTTTAAATATGGTAGACTCTGCTAAAGACCCTATAAACCCTAGGCTTCATAAAGGATTTTATGTCATACCTTGCTCTTGTGGCAAAGAATACATTGGCGAAACAGGGAGATCTCTTAACATTAGACTAAAAGAACATGCTGCAGACTTAGCCCACAACCGAACAGATAAATCCGCCTTAGCAGAACATGTTGTCTCGACCTCACATTACATACAAATAGATGAAGCCAAAATTGTCTCTAAAGAGGACCATTACCTAAAAAGGAAAATCAAAGAAGCTATAGAAATTGTAAAAAGAGAAAACAACTTAAATCGTGATGATGGTCTCATTATCAGTCACACATGGAAACCCTTAATACATCAAAACCTATCTAGACATTAAAAACTATTAGAGATTTGTATAGATACATCATAACCCTTAAAAAAAAAAAAAAAAAAAAAAAATTTAAATAAATAAATAGAGTTAAATAAAAAATAAAATAAAAAATTAATAAATAAATAAATAAAATAAAATAAGTGCATAATGGTAAATATTTTAGATAAATAGAATAATAACATAAGTATATAAACTAGTAAATTAATAATTAAAATCATAGATTTAGCTACCTTTTAGTTATCACTATAATTTAATAATTAATAAATTAAATATATAATATTTTAAATCATTTGGTTACATAACCCATCCTTTTATTATATATAAAAAAAAATAATAATAATAATAATAATAATAATAATAAATAAATAAATAAATAAATAAATATAAAAAATTAAATAAATAAATAAATAAATATAAAAAATTAAAATTATACATTAAAAAATAATAATAATAATAAATAAATAAATATAAATAAAAACAAAAAAAATAAAAATATATAAATAAATAAATAAAATTTATAAATAATAATAATAATAATAATAATAATAATATTAATAAATAAATAAATTAAAATAAATTATAATAAAATAAATAAATAATTAAATAAAATAAAACAAAACAAAATAATTTTATTTTATTTTATTTTATTTATTTATTTATTTATTCATTTATTTATTTATTTATTTATTTTTCTAAAATCAAAGAAACATCTTTACAACAATCAGTTATTCTAATTATATTTTAATACATTATCTAATTCTATTTCTTTTCAAAAAATATATCATCCATTTATAATAATATTCCATATTACAACTTAAATTTAATTATACATAAATCTGAAAATTTAAAATTCTCTCCCATCTTAAAGCCCAAGTTCATGATTTTTTTCATATAGATCCTCTTTTTCCTCTATTTATTCATTCATCCTTTTGCCCTATCCTCTCAATTTTTCAATGGATGATGGACTCACATAGACAGTCCGAAACGTTGGGTGATTAATAAAAACTCTTAAACAAGTTATTCCTCTCCTCTACAATATATATAAATTATTTAATATAGATATTCAAATATTTTATATAATATTTATATTAAAATATTTTTAAATAATAATATTTTTTATATTTTCATGATCTTTTAGAATTAAAATTATAAGAAATTATTTTTTATAGTTTCAACAAATTTCGATTAAGTTTCCATTATTTAATTTAGTATATTGAATTCCATATAAATATGTTAATATGTTATCAATATTATCATTTTTAGATTGTATTATCTTTACAATTAAACTGCACTTAGCAATTTTTTTATAATATTATTCTCACAATTAATCTAGCATTTTACTAAAACAGCTCCCTATAGAGCTCCCTAGAATACACTAATAGAAAAGAATTGTAAATACAAAAACTCCATTTGAATACATTATGTCACTTGGTTTTTAGAAAACCTTGTGATCTTCGAAATTTCAATGTGAAATAAACATATGACTTTTATAGCTTGGCTTATCTTGATTAAGACTTCTGGGTTTGGGCATGCAGCTATACTATAGATGTCAGTGAACCTGCCCAGTGATCCGGAGGATTAAAACTAATTTGTCCTATACAACACCAACTCCCTGGCACTTGCCACCAGTTTGTGTAGCATATTCTTGCCTCCACACGGCTTTGTCGAAACTCTAGTTAGTGTTACGCCTGACACTTAATTAGCTGACGTCAACGCACATTAAACGAGAGGAATCTCTCAATCCATGCGGCTATTCGAGAGGAATATTTCATGACGTTTGAGATATCCAGAGTCAATATTGCACGTGCATAACCTGTATCTAATATAGCATGTATTACCGAAATGAGCTGTCAAGGCTAAAAATCATTTTTCGAAAAACTTGAAAAGAGATTTTTATTATATAGATAGATTAGTGGTTAAGCATTTCAATGCTACCCATCAAATTGTCAGAGGATTTTTTTCAGATGGACGGAGAGATGGATTAAGTTGATCCACCGACCTATTTGGAACATCGGAACCAATTATTTGTTTAGACTAAACTACCACATTCAGGCAATCGACATGCACCAACCATCTTAATTTAAGATACAAATTCATTTACCAATGATTTCATTTCCTACCCAACTGGTGCCACTTCGAATGGAGAAATAAAAATAATAAATACATTCCATTAAATTACGTTTGTGAAATTTCCTAAGTTTCCCCATATTGAAATGGTGGACTACAGACGAAGACAACTATATTTATCTATTTCTTATTCCATTTTTGTTAAAAAATATTATAGGTACAATGTCAAATTGAAACTATGAACATTTCAAAACTTTATAAGAAAATCAGGTCACAAAAAACTGTCTTATTATCCATTTCTTTTAATCACTCCCTCCCTCAAATCATCGACACGTTTATCATTTTCTTATTAATTTTAATCTAAAACTATTATAAATAAATATAAATTTGCAAGGTTAAAACGCTAAACGTTCCGAAACTTTATAGAGAAATTATCTTCAAAACCTGAAGCAACAAGAAAATACATCCTATCACAAATTGCGACCGTTCACTCACTCTCTCAAATCTCAAATCTGAATACCCTAAATCTTCCCAACTGAAGGGGTATGTGATATTAAAATCTCAGCTAACAAAATTCGATATAAAGAGATGGAGAATGCATTCTAATTTTTATATTGTCAACCTGAACTTCATCCTTATCGGTTAAAGTGTATCATTTGTCAGACTTTTTCACATGGGGTGGGAGTGTAGGTAGATGAGAGAGACATGAAGGGGGATTCCGGGAAACATCGGGGCGTGAAGGGAGGGGAACACACATGCCCACTCATCCAATCCAATAGAAATAATCACACTAAATTCCGTTTTAACTCCAAAGTTCATCGAGTATTTTGGGTTCGGGGAGAAGCATTCCCTGTCTGACCGTTCTTATGTGTGTAATTGCAGAAAATTGAGCTCAGGCCTCCTCAAATCCACTGTCAATACTTCGTTTCTGGTTTCGTAGCTTCTGAGTTATAGATTATGACTTCTGCAGACTTCCTAGAATGAAGAAAAAGAGTTGTGTTATTGCAGTGCCGGAAATATTTTGTAAGGAAGCCAAAGAGCTTAGAACATTATAAGCAGAAGGAAATTTGTAAGCAGGAACATTGGTATTTTGAGGGAATACATTGCAGCTTGCACTTTGGTGGTCATGTATAGCAGTAATTTTATGCTGAGGAAACCCAGAACTATGGACACCTATGATACATACAAGTGCTTTGGCTTCGAACAATCCAGAAGCATTGAGACCTCGGAGACGATGGAAGAATTTACTGAGGAAGATATATGGGGCTGTGCTCTTGATGCAGAGACCAAGCGGGAGGGCTTTCAGGAGAATCGGTGTAACGGGTTGGAAGAGAATATCGTGGGAAAGGAAGGGACAAGGAAAATTCCTAAATCCCATGAAGAGAATAGTAATAGAAGAATGCACTGTTCTTCTGCTCCTGTGAATATCCCTGACTTGTGTGAGATGATATGGGAAGACAGGAAGAAAACCCATGGAATCATATTTGATAATGGTGATCGTAGCGATGATGCAGGTGGAGATTTTGACACGAATATGATCCCACCCCATGAGCTCATTGCCATGCAGCTCGGCAGGAACGAAATAGCCTCATTTTCAGAATTTGAAGGCGTTGGGAAGACTCTCAAGGGCAGAGATGCGATCTGGACGATGACAGGTTTTATTGCTTGAAAAATCTTCAATTTTAATGGACGCTGGACAATCTGTACAATTTTCGTTGTTGATGTAGAATTTGAGCTGTAATTTAGGAATTAAAATTGTAATAGGGTTTGGACTGTTCTTTGGAATCTCGGATGATATTACTGACCGGCATGCTATACCTTTCCTATAAAGTGAAATGTATACTTTACAATATTGTTTTTTTAATTTATCATTCGAAAAGGTTTAACGCACCCGTAATAATTGTGAAAGGATCGATGAATAACATTCCCTTTTTTTCATCTTTCACTTTGGGCTAGTTGTCTTAAGGTTGGTTGTACTTTTATGTCCTTTGTCGTGCCAGGTAGGGCAACCTTTTCTAGGCTTTTATTTCCCAGAATTTGTATGTCTAAACTCTTACTATATATATTTGCTATAAACTGATCTTTGTTTGGATGTGCTTGTGTTGAGCACTATGGTAGTTTAGAACGACGTGCCTCTTGAAGTATCGACGATCGATATTAGATCATTAGATTCTTCTTTATCCATATCAATGCTTTCAAGGTTAATAAATCAAGGAATTAATTTATAAGTTTAGTTTAAATAGCGTTTAGAGAATTGGGATTATGAAACTTTTGGTTTACTTTGAAGCTTTAGATGATGTTATTTTGGTTTAAAAAATTACATTTTAATCATCATACACAACAACATTATTTTATACATAAGACCTTTCTAACAATTTGGGAAAGCTTAGTAGGAGTTTGGATGCAAAGGTTATGTCTCTTAGAAGTTGTCCTGTCCTTATTGACCAACATAATTTAATATCATGCCATGTAAACCCCTATTAATCATCAGAAATACTTAGACTCATGGGAACTATGAAGAAGAATCTAGAAAGGATGAGTTCTAACTCATGTTTAGGGCATAATGGTTCAAATGAAACTACTAGTTAGTTATCATGAGAGAAGGGATTTCATTTTATTTACTTGCATTTTCTTCCATATTAGATAGCAGTATTTGAATGTGAAATACTGCTAAGATAATTGAAGATGACACTAAGATAATTGAAGACAAAATACTCTATCACATTTGTGACACTAAGATAATTGAAGATGAAATTTACTTTGACTTAGAGTATCTGGTGTTATTGAAATTAGATATCATTTTTAAAACATTTGTCACAACCAAATTTCATAATAATTTAATTTAACAAAAGTAAAGTTGAATACTTCTCTTCTAAATTTTTAATAAATACAAAAATAAAATAATAAAGAATTCAAAGAAACACATTACATTCTTTAAAGCAACATAAAACAATTTAATGTCAATCAATATTAGTTTTCATTATCATAATAATTCATTCAATATTTACTTACTTAAAAATAGTATAACGTTATTTTGGATAAGATTTTTAATATAAATATGAGTAAGGAATTAATACAATAACATATTGGAAATATCGAAATATCATTTTGTTCTAACTAGAGTAAATAAAAAAATCAATATCATTGATACATGAAGAAACTTTCATAATCTCAATAATAAAATGAAGCACGAGACTCGACTCGCAATTATGGTAGTTTATTCAATTAAGACTGATTTTTTTGGCCGCATTTTTCATATTGCAATTATGCAGGTGGAGTCTTTTTTATTTTATTTGATTTGATTATAAATATATTTTCTATCTTTATAGACTTTAATATCAAGATACAATATTTTTCTTATATTTGAATGATTTTCTCCCTTAATTTATTGTAACTTGTAAGTTGAGACTTGTTATTGAAAGTTAAGAATTGTAGTAACATCAAAGTCATATTCTCTAGGGAATTCTAGATAATGGGCACCTAATATGTGGGGGAAAGTATTTGGAAATAATTGTTACCAAATTTGCACTCCACATTTTTACAAACAACAGAAAGTTGCAGTGGAAAAAATGTTACATTTCAATGAATATATTTTTGTGTTTCTATTTTTTTTTAAGCAAGAAATTTCTTCTTTACTTATATTAGGCGGGTACTTACCTTATGATTAGACCTTTCAAATGATTTGTATTTCTAGACTATAAAGAGGATGTTAGAAATTTTTTTTTTTTTTTTTACTGTAATGGGTATGTTTTTATTTATTTGGAGAAAAAGGTTGGAATTACACCAAAGCAGCCACCATTACATTGCAGCTATCCCTATTTCTAGTGCTGTTATAAATTTCGGCATTCTCATCGGTTACAAAATTGAAATGAGCTATCATCATTTATAAGGAGTTGTCCTTTCAAGAGAGTGCATCCTTTCTTCACCATTAGATCTGCTTCGCTCTCCAAGTTTCTGAGAATATGAAAGAACTTGTAGGAGGAAAAATTGAGTAAGACTCTCTTTAGTCTACTCATAGTTTTTTTGAGACTTGTGTTGCTAAACAACTCTTCCGAATTTTATTTTTTTATTAATATTTCTAAGTCTCCAAAAGTTTGGAATTCTTTGACTCCTCTGTCTCTGGCTATTTGATAGGCTTTGAGGAGGCCTAGAATCTATGCTTGTTTGTTGTTTTTCTGCCCGATGCCCCAACAAAAGTAGTCCCTTCTTGATCCATCCAAGGCATAGAAGACCCCTCCTGCTCCTGCTACTCCGGGGTTACCTATGGAAGACCCATCAAAGAAAATCATGGTTAAGTTTTTTTTTTGCCGCCATTCTTGAATGGTAGCATTGGAGTCTCTTTTGTGCCATTCCAGATTTACCGAATGAGGGGCTAATAGCTTCTTTCGAGGGTGGGGAACAAGGGGGCCCAACCACCTCTTTTCTTCAGGGAGAAGCAATGGATATTTTGAGAAATAATGTTTTTGGGCTACTTCTAGGAGGAGAGATTTAGCCTTTACTGCTACCGATAGGGGGGCTTGCATAGTTTCGTTGAATATCAGGTCATTCCGGGCTAACGATATCTTCCAGCACACGAATTTGGGGATGGAAATCCAGACTTTTCGCTAGAAGGATATACTAGGGAATTTTACTGGGGTAGCATTGAGTCCATGAGGCAAAAAGGTCTGCAACAAAGTTAAATGTAGGGACTGAGATTTACAGCTCATGCAGAATGAGTCCCCACACTTCTTTGGCAAACATGCATTCTATGAAGAGATGCTTAGCTGTTGCGATATTGTTTCTGCAAACCTCGCATCTATGCCGCCCATCTATGCTTGTTTTCTCCAGGTTATCTCTAGTTAACAGTTTATTGTGGACCAGCATCCCAAAGAAGAAATTAAATTTGGGTAGTGCAAGCGGTTCCCATACTTTCTTCCAAAATTCTGGTGTTTGACTATTGCTCCTTGTGGGCTAGAGGGCTTTATAGGCTTCCACAATTGTATAACTTCGTGATTGCCCCAAGCCCCAACTATCCTTCATTTTTCTGTTCACTAGGGCCACCTCTTCTAGCAATTCCTCGAGGATGTGCTTTTGCTGAATTAAACGATCTAGAATGCCAAAGAAGTCCCACCCTTGCCAATTGTCATGGCTGTCCCACTTGGATGAGTCATGGACGCTATTAATCCCTGTGCGCTAGAACCAGTTTTTTAAATCTACGATTTCTTCTATTTCAGAGAGAGTGTCTTGGTCCATTATGCGGTCATACCACAAATTTGTATGCTTACCGTTGCCTCAGATATTATACGCCTTTCGTTTAAAAAAAATTATACTTTTACTACATAATTTCTGTACCTGTGTGCAATTGATTGTTTGGCTTGTTTACAGATTTCTGAGAAGAATATTGTGAGCATACTTCGATTTCAGGATTTCACTGATTGGATGTTTGGGATCCTTGTATAGTTTCCACAGAATGTTTCCTCCCATCGCCAGATTGACAAGAGCAGGGTCACAAATATGCAGTCCCCCCTCTGAGATTGATCTTTTAACTAGGTCCCATTTTACTAAATGAATCTTTTGCTAATTTCCCTTCCCCCTTACCAAAGGAAGTCTCGAAGAAGTTTGGAGATTTGATCCATCACACTTTTTGGAGAAATAAAGAATGATGCTTGGTAAATAGGGAGTGCAGACAACATGGATTTAATCAGGATTACCTTACCTCCTTTTGTGAGCCAGTATCCTCCCGAGGCTGTTATTTTTTATTTTATTTTGCTGATGATTTCACTCCACAACGACCTCTTGTTGAACTCATTTGTGACTGGAAGACCAAGATATTTTATCTTATGCCAATGGGCATGGCTTTTGAATGCGAGAAGATTCGATATGCTTGTGAGCTCATGTTGCTCAATATTCCATCCATAGACTTCACTTTTTCTTTCGTTAACTAATGCTCTCGAGACCATGCAGTAGCATTTAAGAACATAATCAAAGGCTTTGGAAATTCTGGGAGAGGCGCCTCCAAGGAGGAGAGAGTCATCAGCAAAGACAACACGGTTCTGAGATGCAGAGCCAATAGAAGGTTTGAGGCCAGGAAGGGAACTTGCAGCTTTTTCGGCTGATAGCTTTCTACTGAGAGAGTCCACCATCAGGATATACATGAAGCGAGAGAGAGTGAAGCCCTTCCTGAGGCCTCTCTAGGCTTGGAAAAACGAAGATGGGTGACCGTTTACTAGAGGAGCTATCCAGGGGTTATCAGTGCAGGTTATGATGAGATTGAAAAAATGGGGCGAGAAACCAAAAGAGTGGAGGACTTTGTAGAGGAAAGAGAAATTGACTCTATCGAAAACATTAGCCATGTCGAGTTTTATCAACATCCCTTTTTCTTTTCATTGATTGCTTGAGTGAATTGTCTCCTAGACTTGGATGACAATATCCAAGATATGCCTGCCTTCAATGAAGCATCCTTGGATGCTAGAGATCATACTATTAAGCAGCGGTTTAATCCTATTTTCCAGAAGCTTTGCCAGAATTTTGTAAGAGGCATTACAAAGCGAGATGGGCCTGAATCTAGCAAAGGTTTCAGGGTTGGTTTCTTTAGGAATTAAGGTGAGGAAGGTGGAATTGGTTCCTCATCCTACCTTATCTTTTTCCATGAACCCTCTTATCATCTTTAAGAGATATATTTTGATGATGCCCCAGCACGTCTTGTAGAAGTGAATGGTAAATCTGTCAAGACCAGGTGCCTTATCCGAATCCATAGACCAAATAATTTTGTTGATTTCTTCTTCAGTGATAGGATTAATGAGAGCGGAATTGTCTTCAGGGCTGACTAGAAGAGGGATTTTTGAGAGGAGATCACCTGTATCCTCCTCATTGCCTTGAGTTCCTATGGGTGCAAAGATGTCTGAAATGGCTTTCAGTTGCCTCTTTAATCTGGCTTAACCCTTTGTAGGTTTGCCCCTCTGCTGTTGTTATTTCAGATATGTGATTTCTAGAGAGTCTTGCTCAATATTGACGGTGGAAAAAGGAGGTATTCCAGTCCCCTCCCTTCAACCACAAACTTCGGGATTTGATTCTCCAATACTCTTCTTCCATTCGGAAAGATCGGAAGGATGAGCATTGAATTTTTACTTATTTGTCGAGAAGCGATGTAATGATATTTTTACTTTCTATTTCAACTTGCAGGGCCTCCAAATACTTCATTATTTATTTTCTTTGGCTGGTTGGATTTGGAACAGGTTTCCTTATCTAATCCTTCAGGGCTTGCTTTATGGCTTTAAGTTTTTGTTCCCAAACATAACTAGAGGAACCTAAGAAGGATTTGGCCCAAGTTTTTTTCACTATTTCAAAAAAAGCCTTCCCTTTCTATCTAGATAGGACTGAATCAGAAAGGGATTGGGCCCAGGTCTTCTTCATCTTCCAGTATTAGTTGTACTGGTTTGTGATCTGAAGTCAGTTTGGGAAGGATTTTGGTAATGATAATCTTCTTTTCCATCATCAAGGTGCCTTGCACCAAGAATCTATCCAGACGGGTAGAAATAAGGTCCTCCCCCACTCTGTTATGGGTCCATGTGTAAAGCCCTTTGACCGGGATGAAATCTAGAAGATCCCATTTCTGGATGAGATCTTCCACCAAGGGAAGCATGGGGTCTCTGCTATTTTTTCCTCCCCTTTTCTCTTTAACTTTCAGAACAATATTTAAATCCCCGGAAAGAATGATGTTGTTAGTGGAATGCTGCTCTAAAAATTTGGAAAGAGATTTCCAACAGTCTCTCTTTTCAGAATACAAGACAGGTACATAAAGATTGAAGAGAGAGATGGTCAACTTACTTGTGCAATGCATTAATTCCATGAAGATCTCTTGCTGGGTTTCGTGGGATTTGTTCAAATGGAATATTTCTTCTGTCCAAAGAGTTGCCAGCGCTCTGGAAGAGCCCCTTGAGCTTACTGCTCTACTTTCACTTTTCTTCCATTTCTACTTACTGATATCTAGAAGGGATTTCCCTTCTATCTTAGTCTCTTGGAGCATGAGAATATCTGAGGGGTCTATTTTGATAATATCCTTGACTGCTTCCGCTTTCGAAGGGTTCCCCAGTCCTCTACAGTTCCAGGAGACGAGATGAATTATTTACCAGGGGGGTGGGAGCCTCCCTTAGCCGGCCTTCTTCTAGTATTTCTCAGGATAGACATCTCTATTGTGCACTAGATTACTTGGGTTTTGAGCCTTTTGGCCTCCTCTTCCCTTACTTCTCTGTGGGATTTCCTGCCGAATTTTTTTGTAGATTGCTCGTAGGTTTCATCCTCCGAGGAGCCTGATCTATCCGTTGGTTTTTTCCATGTGACTTCTGCATATGAGGGATTGGAGGCACTTTCAAAGATAAACATGAAGAAGCCTTTGCCAAAAAAGTAGCTTTTTATTCCAACTTTGGTTAACGGTTTTGAATTCCTTTGATTTTATTCTTACACTAACTTGGGAGAATGATAGAGGCCCGTGAACTAGACTATGAGGCCTCTCTCTGCAAGATTCAATGCCGCTTTGCAGGTTTCTTCTTCGGGTAAGGAAACTGAGGGTATGCTTTCCATGTTCTTGATGAACTTTTGTTGCATGGCCGAGGGTGGGTGCTTGTTGCATGCCGCAATCATTGCTTTGAATGCAGTGACCTCCGGAGGAGGGGGCAAGGGAGGATCCGAACCCCCAGAGGACACCATGGCTGGACGCTGCTGTGTGAGATCCTGGGCACAACAACCACAAGGGTGTGAAAGGGAGCTTATAAGCCCTAGCTCGATCGTGGATTGCTTGGCATCAGGAGCTGTTATAATGGTCTTATGACACTACAACATTCGTTAGAAATAAATTTTAACTCGTAGAATATTATTGAATTTTCTCACATATATATGGTTGCACATAAGGATATTCTATTGAGGTAGTAGTCAAATATGTGGTTGCATGTAAAGAGATTCTATTGTATAATATTTTATGTCATGCACATATAAGAGGATCAAAGTCTAGGCCCTGTACTTCAATTTAAAATATGCCCTTATGAGAAAAATAAGGGGAAAATCGATTCACTATTGTTGTAATATGTTTTCTTCGTGAAGTATGTGGTTTAAGGTTCAAATCCCCCATAGTAGTTGTATGGGAGGTGTGTTGGGGCAAACATGCGTACACCTACATATTTATGTGGATCAAATTGCACCACCATTTCAGTCACTTTATGATGACCTCTACACACATCAGAAAAAGCCCCCAATATGAAACTCGATTGAATATCACCACTATATTCAAATTCATTGTGAAGTATGTCATTCAAGTTTCAAATTACCTGTAATGGTAGTGTTTTTATGTAGACAAAAAAAAAAAAATATAAAATCTTAAACGTTTATTTTATGTTAATCATTAAAAAGTTACGCATTTTACAATTTAAAAAAAACCATAGGTGAAATAATATATTTTTTTATTCTATCACATATAGATTTAAAAAACACCTATATGTAGAATAATATTTTGTCTTTAACTTTTAATTATTTTACTCAAATATATGAGTACATAAATAAGCACATAAACAAGTATTTAAATTAATGTAAAGTTGAAATAAACAAGTATTTAAATTAATGTAAAGTTGAAATAATTACTTATTAGTATTATTTTCTATTTTTTTATACTTAGAAAGTTTATATCTAATTGTTTTAAAGTTGTATATTGAAATATTTCTTTTGTGGTGGAAATTGAAATTATTTCTAGTTATTAATATTGTTTTAAATATGTAAATTCTAGATTTAATAAAAAATAATTATATATTTTCTTTATGCTATGTTATGTAATTTTCTATAAATAGAAAATGAAATTGGGAAAGGAATATGATAAGTTATATAAACAGAAACCATAATTAAAGAAAGAAAAAAGGTTTAAATGTTTGAAAACACTTTAGTATGATATTTATTATCCACTCGATATTAAAACTTTTAAAATTATTGTACTTGAAAATTATTATAACATACCCATTTTAATACTAGATCCATCAAAAATCAAATATTTTGAGGTGCAAATTTTTTAAAGAATAAAACCTGAAAGTATATTTATGCATGGTGATATTTAATTTTTTTTGTACACAAATATTCTATATAAAATATATATAGTTAGCAATAAAATGTTTTACTCAACATAAATATTGAAAATATAGCATACCTAATAGATATTGAACTATTATAATTATATACATTTAAAACATATGTTTTATTAATATACTCTCTTTCCATATATATTTATCTTTATATATAATTGAGTGTTAATAATTTTTATTAAACTATATACAAAATACATGTTAATTATAATAAAGAAAAATGTCTTATATATATATAAATTATTTAATATAGATATTCCAATATTTTATATAATATTTATATTAAAATATTTTTAAATAATAATATTTTTTATATTTTCATGATCTTTTAGAATTAAAAGTATAAGAAATTAATTTTTATAGTTTCAACAAATTTCGATTAAGTTTCCATTATTTAATTTATTATATTGAATTCCATATAAATATGTTAATTACGCCGATAGGCGTAACCCCCTATCGCAAGGAGAATGTTTTGTGATTAGACTAATTAATCTTTTTGATCTGATGGTCTAGATTGAAAGATGCCGGTATATTCTGGTCGTCGCCACTCAATCCATGGATGAAATATACCCCACTAACTTCCTTGCATATCTAAATCATGTGTTTAAACCGTACTTAAATTAGTTTTTTACAAATCTTGATTAAAAATTTACTGTGCCATTTGCTGACCGCCACCTATCAAGATTAACTACTAGAAGGAAACCGAAACATTAAATCTTCTCCAAGTGTTGAAACTGGGTATACACTTGGCGGTGAAGGCATCAGAACGGCCTGACCACATTGGTGCGCACGTTCCCAAGGGTCTCCTCCTGCCTCTCGTGAACGTTGAGGAGGGGGATGGGGTTGTAGCCACCGGGGACATCTGGCAGATGCAGAAGGGTGGTGTGAAGGCCAAGAAACGGTAACAGTCATGTAGGTGTGGAGCCGGCTCTTGATTCTTGGATTTCGCTTTCCATTCACATCGCTCGGCTTTGCCTTTCCATGCACATCTTTACAGTTCGCAATATCAACCAATGCACTCCTTTCTTCCTCTACTACAGTTGAATGCAGAATCCGTGAACATCTTTCTGCAAAATGTTCAAATTTTTCGCTTGCGTCTTTGAGATTTCGAGAAAGCAAACTCTTCTCAGTCATGACAGAATTAATCTCTCCTCGCAACGAGTTAATTTTGTGTTTCCCTGTTCTACTTTTTCCCTGGACAATTCAGAGTGTTTCTCTTCCATCATTTCACATTTCCTGACAGCCTCTGGAAGAAGTGTTTCAAATTCCTGTACTGCCTTCTCATGTGTTTCCATGGACCGGAACGGCGCTTCCATCTGTCGTCGGGCTGAGATCCTGCCATGGTGAATAAGTCATGCGATTTTCTGAAGGAACACTACCTGGTTCCTGCCTTCTGAAAAAGGTTTATTTGTCGCTTAGGTGTGCCCTGGTAACAGCAGCCATCGGGGTTTATTTACATCTTATGTTGAATATTGGCGGCCTCCTCACGGGCATTGCTTGCATTGGCTGTGTAATCGGGCTCTTATCCGTCCCTACTTACTCGAACAATGAGGTAAGTTCTTTAATCCTTTGATCATGTAGGCCGTTATATATACATGCAGCAATGCAATGTTTTTTATTGAATGAATGGTGTTTATTTCATTTATCCTTTGAATAATTACGCTGAGATCAAGCTATACAACATTATTTCATTCAGTAATGGCGACAAGGCAGGCTCAGCCTAATGGAAGTCATTGCAGCGAGGCGGATAAGTGGAAAGAGCCTCTAATTGAAGCATGTTCAATTCCTTCTTCTCGTCGAGAAGGTCCTGGTATATTGTTTTGACACACTTTCAATCTTGTATTGTTTGAATCATTTATACGATTTGAATTATCTCTACAGTGGGGATAAAAAAAACTTGAGGTGCAGATTATTCCAAGTTAAATTGGGTATAAAATTAATGTGGTGGATTGTGGGTAGGATTATCGTGGACATTTCCAACGAGGAATCAACACCAGGCGGTCTTTACGCTTATCCCAGTATATGTGCAGATACGCACAACTATGTGCACATCAATTATTGATATATCCCATAGCAACGATTGTAGTATATGCATAGAAATCCATTCCTAGATATATGTACACATTCTCTGTCATCTTTGGGATATGTGTATCTATTGTCTGATCCTTTATCCCTGTCGACATCTCATCTCTTGGGTGTATATGAATTGGTAAGCAGAAGCCTACATACTAGGTCATCTTTTCTATTGTTTATTTGAATCATTCTTCAATGGTGAATGATCGGGGTTTATTGTAGGGTAAGAGGGTTGCGCTGCTCCTGGCAGCTGCTGCGTTTAAGGGAGCTACTCTGGGACCGCTCATCGACGCGGTTATTGATATTGACTCCAGGTAAATATAGCTTAGATCCTTTAGTTTCCCAGCTAAAGTTTAGAGGGTTTTTTTGGAGATAAGAGGTCAACCTGTCATATTCCGTTTCACTCTTTCTTGATAATGAAATAAGGCCATCTGGTGTAAAGGTGGGTTTAATTTTCACATGCATCCAATTTCGGGGTGATAGGGGAGGTTTAGAAGGGGATCTATGCTAGTCACTTTATTAGTGTTCAGATTCAGTTCATCTAACGCATTGTTTAAATAATAAATTTAATACACCTGTACATATGAACATAGGGTTGATGGATCACCTCTAGAAACCAGTGTTTTAGAATGGATCTGATATACATTGAAAACCTCCTACCTAACTGGTGTTGTAGAATGGACCTTACCTTCCTGACACTTAGGTTAGCATCATCTATTTCAAGATTTCTCTACTCCTATTGTAATTAATGTGTTTAGTTTTAGGTTTCTCTTCTCTTTATGTTTAGAAGTAGCGTGCAATTAGATATATTGAGTATAGGATTTGCTCCAACATCATGTGCCTCAGCGTTACCAGTTTTCCCAATTGTGCAGACTACTAACATTAAGAAAGCCTGAAACGCAAATGCCCACAGTGATAATTGAATTAATGCAGACATGGCGAAACTTTCAAACAAATAATTTAACGCAGTCACATAAGTCTCTCTGGCATGGAGGCCCTTATGGCAGGGCTCAGCTATATCATGTGTGCCACGTCAAATCGTGCGATGTGAGGCAGCATGGAATCCAGATGCAATCGATGCGTGGTCCCGTTGAATTCAATGTTAAAGATCCCATTTACCGATCACAAATTGATGCTTACAAGTACATAATAAAACATTGTCAAGCATTTCACAATCTCGATTGATGTACCTGTGAGGCTTATACCTAACTTCTAGAACATGGCCAGTATTGCAGGCACATACATTTTAATTTCTGAAATATTGGTGGCGTCTTGAATCTTTTGCGTGGCTCTCTTAACGCCGGTGGTCGAAGATTTTATAGTTTACAAATTTGTGTTTCAATTTAGCTCATTGAATTTTATTAAAAATTTTACAAACGGATTTATTTATATATTATATAACTGGCACATCTATGGTTGATATATGTTAATAGGTTGACAACTAAATTTCCTAATGTGGTTGTTCTATATCTATAAATGTACAACCACATTTATCAATATAATTAGGAAGAAATCCAGTTAACAGTAAAAACATAAAAATAAAAATTGGAAAACCAAAAAGAAAAAATATTAGAAGTTAACATTAAAAAAATTATATAAATTAAATTATATCCATTTATATTAAAAAGGAATAAAAATTAAAAATTGTAAAAATAAATTATATTCATTTATATTAAAAAGGAATTAAAAAAAAAAACAACTTGTTAAATTTTTTTTAAGTAAATTATATTATATTAAAAATTACAAACAAAAATAAAAAGTTATATAATTAAAAATATATTAATAATTTAAAATAAACTTGTTAAATCTTAAAAAAAAGAAGAAGAAATTATATTATATTAAAAGTTATAACTTTAAAAATGAAAAAAAAACAAAAATATTAAAGTTAAAATACATTTAAACGAAGAAAAATGCTAAAATTAAAAAAAAAAAATTAGAAAAAAAATATGTATATATATATATATAGCATTACAAACAAAAATAAAAAATTATATAATTAAAAATATATTAATAATTTAAAATAAACTTCTTAAGTCTTTTAAAAAAAACTTTAAAAATGAAAAAAAATACAAACTCTTAATCATCCAACTGTTGTTTGAAATGTAACACCACTGATTAAATACAAACTGATTAAGTTGATCCACCGACCTATTTGGAACATCGGAACCAATTATTTGTTTAGACTAAACTACCACATTCAGGCAATCGACATGCACCAACCATTTTAATTTAAGATACAAATTCATTTACCAATGATTTCATTTCCTACCCAATTGGTGCCACTTCGAATGGAGAAATAAAAATAATAAATACATTCCATTAAAATACGTTTGTGAAATTTCCTAAGTTTCCCCATATTGAAATGGTGGACTACAGACGAAGACATAACTATATTTATCTATTTCTTATTCCATTTTTGTTAAAAAATATTATAGGTACAATGTCAAATTGAAACTATGAACATTTCAAAACTTTATAACAAAATCAGGTCACAAAAAACTGTCTTATTATCCATTTCTTTTACTCACTCCCTCCCTCAAATCATCGACACGTTTATCATTTTCTTATTAATTTTAATCTAAAACTATTATAAATAAATATAAATTTGCAAGGTTAAAACGCTAAACGTCCCGAAACTTTATAGAGAAATTATCTTCAAAACCTGAAGCAACAAGAAAATACATCCTATCACAAATTGCGACTGCTCACTCACTCTCTCAAATCTGAATACCCTAAATCTTCCCAACTGAAGGGGTATGTGATATTAAAATCTCAGCTAACAAAATTCGATATAAAGAGATGGAGAATGCATTCTAATTTTTATATTGTCAACCTTAACTTCATCCTTATCGGTTAAAGTGTATGATTTGTCAGACTTTTTCACATAGGGTGGGAGTGTAGGTAGATGAGAGAGACATGAAGGGGGATTCCGGGAAACATCGGGGCGTGAAGGGAGGGGAACACACATGCGCACTCATCCAATCCAATAGAAATAATCACACTAAATTCCGTTTTAACTCCAAAGTTCATTGAGTATTTTGGGTTCGGGGAGAAGCATTCCCTGTCTGACCGTTCTTGTGTGTAATTCCAGAAAATTGAGCTCAGACCTCCTCAAATCAACTGTCAATACTTCGTTTCTGGATTTCGTACCTTCTGAGTTATAGATTATGACTTCTGCAGACTTCCTAGAATGAAGGAAAAGAGTTGTGTTATTGCAGTGCCGGTAATATTTTGTGAGGAAGCCAAAGAGCTTAGAACATTATAAGCAGAAGGAAATTTGTAAGCAGGAACATTGGTATTTTGAGGGAATACATTGCAGCTTGCACTTTGGTGGTCATGTATAGCAGTAATTTTATGCTGAGGAAACCCAGAACTATGGACACCTATGATACATACAAGTGCTTTGGCTTCGAACAATCCAGAAGCATTGAGACCTCGGAGACGATGGAAGAATTTACTGAGGAAGATATATGGGGCTGTGCTCTTGATGCAGAGACCAAGCGGGAGGGCTTTCAGGAGAATCGGTGTAACGGGTTGGAAGAGAATATCGTGGGAAAGGAAGGGACAAGGAAAATTCCTAAATCCCATGAAGAGAATAGTAATAGAAGAATGCACTGTTCTTCTGCTCCTGTGAATATCCCTGACTTGTGTGAGATGATATGGGAAGACAGGAAGAAAACCCATGGAATCATATTTGATAATGGTGATCGTAGCGATGATGCAGGTGGAGATTTTGACACGAATATGATCCCACCCCATGAGCTCATTGCCATGCAGCTCGGCAGGAACGAAATAGCCTCATTTTCAGAATTTGAAGGCGTTGGGAAGACTCTCAAGGGCAGAGATGCGATCTGGACGATGACAGGTTTTATTGCTTGAAAAATCTTCAATTTTAATGGACGCTGGACAATCTGTACAATTTTCGTTGTTGATGTAGAATTTGAGCTGTAATTTAGGAATTAAAATTGTAATAGGGTTTGGACTGTTCTTTGGAATCTGGGATGATATTACTGACCGGCATGCTATACCTTTCCTATAAAGTGAAATGTATACTTTACAATATTGTTTTTTTAATTTATCATTCGAAAAGGTTTAACGCACCCGTAATAATTGTTAAAGGATCGATGAATAACATTCCCTTTTTTTCATCTTTCACTTTGGGCTAGTTGTCTTAAGGTTGGTTGTACTTTTATGTCCTTTGTCGTGCCAGGTAGGGCAACCTTTTCTAGGCTATTATTTCCCAGAATTTGTATGTCTAAACTCTTACTATATATATTTGCTATAAACTGATCTTTGTTTGGATGTGCTTGTGTTGAGCACTATGGTAGTTTAGAACGACGTGCCTCTTGAAGTATCGACGATCGATATTAGATCATTAGATTCTTCTTTATCCATATCAATGCTTTCAAGGTTAATAAATCAAGGAATTAATTTATAAGTTTAGTTTAAATAGCGTTTAGAGAATTGGGATTATGAAACTTTTGGTTTACTTTGAAGCTTTGGATGATGTTATTTTGGTTTAAAAAATTACATTTTAATCATCATACACAACAACATTATTTTATACATAAGACCTTTCTAACAATTTGGGAAAGCTTAGTAGGAGTTTGGATGCAAAGGTTATGTCTCTTAGAAGTTGTCCTGTCCTTATTGACCAACATAATTTAAGATCATGCCATGTAAACCCCTATTAATCATCAGAAATACCTAGACTCATGGGAACTATGAAGAAGAATCTAGAAAGGATGAGTTCTAACTCATATTTAGGGCATAATGGTTCAAATGAAACTACTAGTTAGTTATCAAGAGAGAAGGGGTTTCATTTTATTTACTTGCATTTTCTTCCATATTAGATAGCAGTATTTGAATGTGAATAGGGAGAGATCATAATAAAGATGTTATGCATTCTATAGTACCCCAGAAGCTATAGGTCTTAGGAAACTCCATAAAGAGTCTCTACTCCTTTGTATTTGTATCAATTCCATTTAGAAAAAAGAAGGCAGAGCAACCTCATATTCTACTTGTGTCTCACCGTGAAATGGTTTCCCATGTCATAAGTTGGTGTTCAACATGACTGGTATATGTTTGCATTTAATTGTTCTTTATTTTCTAAATTTAATTTATCACATGCATAAAAAATAGTAATAAAAATATTAGAACATAAATGAAGTAACCCTTCATATATATATATATATATATATATATTTTAACTTATCGTAATGAATCTACTCTAACATACAAAAGATAAATTTAATAAGAATCTCATAAAGCCACAATTATGGTCAATGAATTAGTTTATGATTACCATCAAGATTTGATAGAGACACTTGCATTGTTGGAAATGCAAGCTGTAAATGAAGCTAATAATGTGTGCCTCCTCATTACAAAGCTAACTAATAATATTGGGCTCTTAGACAAATATGGATGCTGCAACTTAGAGGTTAGATCATAAGAGAAATTGATAAACCGAGTATAAAAATAGAAGGAATCTAGGACATAAAGGAAATATTAGTTGGGTTTGATTTCCATGAACCATTGACATTCTCTCTCCAAGATGGGAGAAGAGGTGGAAATCGAGTCATGTCAAGGTGATAGTGATGCTTGGAAATTAAATCACTAGATATAATACTCAGGAGTTTCCTTTAGTCTTCATCACATATATGAGGAGCAAGAAATTTCTTTAACTGATTTGAAATTAGAAGGCCATGCCTCAATTTGGTGGGAAAATTTCATGGAAACCATGAGGTTAGAGATCTAGTGTTTAAGTGGTATTATTTTGAAACTCTCACAAAAGACCAATACAACATTTGGATATGTGGAGGACTAGAGGATATTATGTCATTATTTAAGGTATAGATAAGGGAAAAGTGTATATATGTACACCACAAAAATTAAGAAGATTGAAATGATGTTGGGTATTTCTCCCATGAATTCAGGCATATCCCTCAAGCATCTAAAGGGTATACACAACCATGTTTGCAAGAAACTATTTTTTTTTTAAACCTAGAGTAGAAAATGAGGCTTTTCTAGACATGAATATTTGGAAAACATGTGCGAGAAGAAAGTGTAGTCAAGTGGTTCACAAAAAAATTTAGACCAAGAATATTCCAAACAAGGGAAGAAGAAGCATAAATGAAAGAGCGACAAGAAGGAAAAAGTGACAAAACAATATGGCAAAAAACATAGCCACCACTATAACCTCTTTAAAATTGAGGGAAACATAGAGGAGAATTGTGATAAATTACATCCCAAAATCTGCTCGAAGAACTAGAAGAAGGTTAGGAATAATAAAAAATCTCATAGTTACATATTCGAACAATCACATGGAAAGCATATTTGACATAGAAAATAATATTTTCTATACATTGGTGTAGAATTAGATGAATATAATTATAAGTGGAGAATATGATCAAACACTTCCATATAAAAATATAGATCAAGAAGAAAAAAAATTATGTTTTATTCAACTATGGATCACATTTAAATATCATCTAACTAGGGATAGCCAACAAACAAGTACTAGAGGTTCATTATCAACATACACCAGGTCCATTGGGATGGGTAAATAACGATGTAAACCAAGGAAACAAGATAGTGTAAAACTATTTTTTCTAATAATGTTGATTTTATTAACGAAGATCAATTAGATTTAGTTCCACTTGATGTAAGATAAACGCGCTAGTGCACAGTATCACATAAACGCACTGAGAGTTATAATTGGTACTGGTATTTGTGCGGTTCCCATTGGTCGTAGAAATGCACCGATGCGCTATATCATACAAATGCACCAATGTACAATAACTGACATCCACTGGTGTTCATTTTTTATTTTTTAGAAACATCGGCATGTGACAGTGCAATTATTGTGATTTCTTAAAATCCATTATTCATCAAAAGTTGACACACATCTTATAATAGTATTCATATTAATTAATTTTTTATTAATGCATTCGATTGTGATGTTTGGATTAATTTTTTATATCATATCGTAATAATTGTGAATTTTTTAAATTCATTATTCATCAAAAGATGACACATATCTTATAACAGTATTCATATCAATTAAATTTTTAGTAGTGAATTTGAATGTGATGTTTGGATTAATTTGTTATATCATATCATCAGATTTCACATCTCTTCATTATAATATTTAATCATCCATATATTTAATCAGTGGTGTTACATTTCAAACAACAATGGAGAATGCAATAGAATAAATTAAAACATATTTTATTATATGTGTATGAGTAAGGCAGTCTTTGTAATACAAAATGGGACAGTTATTGGTATTTCCTTCTCTTTGAATTGGGACACTATGTCCATTACATTAAACAAAATATTTGATTTCAAAGACAAATATTTCAAAAATACAACGTCTTGTTTTGATATCCAAACATAATGATAATCATTCTTTGCTTGAACTATTGCCACTGCTTGAGCTACTTCCATGACTTGGGTTATTTTTAGGAATGTCTTGTTCATGATGTTGATTGTTTTCGTCTTCTTCACCTTCCATCTACAAACATAAAAATAAACTGTAATGAGTGTATATAAATTGGTGAGAATAATAAAAATTGAAATATTAAATAATATACATCAATGTAAATAAAAAATAAATGGTGTACCATAGAAACAATTGATTCATGAAATGTTGGAAATACTGAGAGCGGGTTGAATCAATATTTCTTTTCAATTGTTAATTTTACCAATTTGATCACTTATATTTAAGAACAAAAAATGAACAATGATGGAATAGATACTTATATTAATTTCTTCTTTACAATAAGTAAGGTACATCAATGATATAGGGCTCCAACCCTAGATGAAGACTCCAATCTTCCAGGCCCCAACCTGTATTTTCCAAGCACCGACTTGGACTTCCAAGGCTCAAACCTTGTCAATTATGAGGCACCGACCTCAAGGGCTCCAACCCTATCTGTGGTACAGGATCCGACATGGTTTGTTGAGGACTTCTATTCTCTAGGGATCCAACCCAATCTTCCAAGGCATCGACCTTGTCTCTATGAGGCTCCCACCTATTGGGCTCCAATTCACAACTTCACTTCATCAAAATATCTTTGGTTATTCTTCACGTCTCCCAAAGTCTTCTCCAATGAGCCCTGACAATCTTCAGCAATGCCTTCACTTAGTCTCCATGTCACCTCATCAATGACAACCTTCATCTCTTACAATGTGTCACCATTGCTCTTCATCGTACCCTAACAAAGATCTCCAAATCACCTCATGATGATATCAAAAATTCATCATGCTTTTCAATAATGTCTCCAATATCAAATACAAAATGTTTCTCCCAAAGCCCTTCAAATAGGTGCTCCAAGACACTTTTGAAGGTCAACACCGATCAAGGATTCAAGTTCTCCAAATTATTCTCAAGGAAACTTGAGAATGTCTTCAATGGAAGCTTCAAAGAAACCTTTTAAGTCAACACCAAAGGTAAGGATGTATGTTCCAAATATGATGCCCAAAAGAAGTCCAAAGAGTGTGATACTACTATAATCTGAGCTTCTCCAAAGCAACAAGTCTGAGTTCCTTTTAAGATGATTGTCCTTAAGTTAACTTCAGAGTTCTCAACAATGCTCCAAGATCTTTGTAATTGTTGTCTCCTTATTTTAGTGTTGTGATAGTTTGGATGTGGCTGTCATATGATGCCACAAACACACACAAAGAAATCATAAGACTTTCGCTTCCACAACAGAAGTAACCCCAGCATGAGTTGGTGACAAGAGCTAAGGTAATGGTCCCAAAACTACCTGCTCACAGGAGAATGCAATCACTGTTCTATCCGAGCCTTTCCATCAAGTTTGAGCTTGAACCTTAGCACCGAAAATAATAGTACTGAGCCCAAAAACTTATAACAGTTCAGAGATATCAATTTGTGTTTATTTTGACGTTGTCATAGGGTTACCAATCTGAGCTTACAAGTAGCTTTCCTTCAGGTCTGTGCTAAAATTCCTCCACAACTTGATAATCTGACCTCCACAAATGAGACAGACTCTCAATATATTTCAGATATATAATAGAATTTTGATTGCAGCTTCAGAAAAATTTCATGCTTACCTGAATTCTTCACAAATCTGAAGACTGTAAAAAAGTCCAGGTTCCAAGGCCGTGATCCAAGCTTGACAAGATACAAATTCATTACTGATTCAAAGTTGAAAGATCACTACCGGTCTGAGATTTATTTGCTGCAGATTTGAGGTTTATCTCCACAATGTCCAAGATTCAGTTCACTGTTCCAGCCTCTTTGTAATTCTATTTCATTTTCTCAAGCATTCGAGCTCCTTATATGCCTCTTAAGGAATTAAACAGTGATCTGATCTTAAAATAATTTCCCAAACATTATTTTCCTATCCCCAAAAACTTATAACAGTTCAGAGATATCAATTTGTGTTTATTTTCACGTTGTCATAGGGGTACCAATATGAGCTTCCAAGTAGCTTTCCTTCATGTCTGTGCTAAAATTCCTCCACAGCTTGATAATCCGACCTCCACAAATGAGACAGACTCTGAATATATTTCAGATATATAACAGAATTTTGATTGTAGCTTCAGACAAAAGTTCATGCTTACCCGAATTCTTCACAAATCTGAAGACTATAAAATAGTCCAGGTTCCAAGGCCGTGATCCAAGCTTGACAAGATACAAATTCATTATTGATTCAAATTAGAAAGATCACTGCCAGTTTGATATTTATTTGCTACATATTTGAGGTTTATCTCTATAATGTCCAAGATTCAGTTCACTGTTCCAACCTCTTTGTAATTCTAGTTCATTGTCACAAGCGTCTGAGCTCCTTATATGCCTCTTAAGGACTTAGATAGTGATATCATCATAAAATAATTTCCCAAACATTATTTTCCTATCCTCTTTGGCCTCCTTTATGCTTCTGTACTTATTCTCTGAGACCTTGACCAAATTCCTTGACTAGAATGAGGATCTGAAAAAAAAAAAAAAAAAAAAAAATATATATATATATATATATATATATATATATATATATATATATATATATATATATATATTGTTTCTTGAATGAAGGGACACGTCCCTATATGGAGTTTGACTTGAAAGACAAGGTGCAGGTCAGCTCACTCTGAAATATATATATATTTTTGAACTTGAAAATTCAATATCTCACAAATTATTTGGAATTTCGGGGCATGTAAGAGCTCATTGGAAAGAGGAAACAATCCTCTTTTAGATGGTCTAGGTCCCATTGAGAAAAGATGCCTCTAAGGTGGAAAAAATTATTTTTCTTTCTTACTGTCCTTAAATTTTACGCATAAATTTTTTTGGATAGCATGAGGAATGTTTGGGACAGTATGGATTCTCCATTGTTTGTATTCTTCATCATCATAGGATCATGTAGGATATCTGTGTCATCCAATAATACTTTAGTCATATATTACCAACCATAGTGCAGCATTTATTAATTTACCATTAGAATATTTCCAAGTCTTTTATGTCATGTCTCCAATCATTGTCCATGTCATTAAGACCTTCATCAAGTGCCATCATATATTACATCATCAAGTGTCATCATTCATGTAGCCCTTCAATATCAAGGGTAAGGACATCATCCAGGCTTTAAGGCTTCTTTATCAAGTGCTTTAGGGTGTCTTCATGGTTAGTGCAAGAATCTAGGACAAGACATCTTCTTAGTGGCTTGACATCAGAATTACATCATTAACAGATTGACATATTCATTAATGACATCCTTATCAAACAAGAGGGACTTATCACCATGAGTAAGGACATCATCATATTATGCATCACAAGAATATTTTCCATCCCAATAATGACATATTGACATCAATGACAACCTTGATTAAAAATGTCCCCCTTTGTCATTGATGGAAATATTCTTGCCCTTCCAACATTCTCTCCCCCTTTGACATCGTTGGCAAACAGGGTGCCCAAGTACTCCCCTTGTCACACTACTTCATGTTGGTCCCCCTGTCATGGTGCTTTTTTTTCTGGCAGTGTGGTTCATGATAGATGTGTCTACATTTATTCATGTGATGAACCAACTCCCCCTACTTGCATAAACTCCTCTAGCTTCAAGAGATATTTTTGCCTTGTGATCGGGTGCAATAAGTCAATATTGGAGTCATTTTCTTCAAAGAAGTTGCTCATAAGAGATGATCTATCAAAGGATGAATGTCCATGGGTGACTCATCAAATATTTCATAGGAACCATTCATGGATAGCTTTCGCAATAATGATCAAGAGCTCCCCCTAACTGTAGTCATGGTCTCCTTTTTCGCAGAGTCTCATCATTAAACACTTGGCATATCACATCTGCCAAGGATATCTTCATCAAATCAGCAACATGTGTTATTGGCTGAAGTGTCTAAGAGACTTTCAGATCCAATTTGATTCCTTTTCCATACTTTTGTAACTTTCTTTTTTGGCTTAGCTCTCATGGTTTTAGGGACCCAAGTCAAGTTACACTCACGTGCCATATGTCCAATGTTATGGAAATTGAAGCACTCCATCTTGTTCATGAATGAGTAATCATGACTTCTTCTTGGAAAATTGCTTCTAGAAGATTGATGGGGACCATTATATTTGTCTTTGTGATATGCCATACAATATTTTTCCATATGCCCAAAGTTTGTACAAGAATAGAAATAACGAAGAAATATACTTTGGTACCTCGGAGATGAAGAGTTCCTTGGAGGACTTCTGAAGTCTTTTTTCCTTGGAATTCTTTGATGATATTCATTTACTTTTGTATTCTTGACATTATCTGTAAATATTCTTGGAGTATGGTTTATTATAATGTCATCTTAACTCTTTCCTTTGTTGGAACTGAGAGTATCATTTCTTCCTGGTTTCCTCGCATCCTTGTTGTTTGAAGCATTATCATTCTTGCTTGAGGATTCACTTGCATAGCCAAGACCTGATTTATCAAGGGGGGATATTTGATGACTTAGGATGTCATCTAGGGTTTGAGAACTCTTCAAGTTCTTATTCAACAAGTGAACTTCCTTTTTAAGGGAGACAATTTCACCTTTCAATTTTTCACAATCTTCATCTTTCATGACTAATTGTTTCTTCATTTCTTCCATCATCGTTATTTCTTCGTGTGCTTCGATTTTAAGGAAGATGATGTTTGATTTCATTATGAATATTTCTTCATTCTCCTTCGCTATATTACTCTCCATTTCTTCTTTTATTCTTGCATATTCACATGTTTCAACCTTGAGAATATTGATGTCTGATTTTAGTTTCAATATTTCTTCATCCTTTTCTTCTAGTTGAGATTTAAGATAGGAGACCTCTTCCTTGTATTGACCAATCTCTGCTTCAAGATGATTCAAGCTCTTAAGTGTTTGTTCAAGGTGGCTTGACAAAGTTTCTTCCCTTTTATTTGCCTGATCCAATTGATTTGTCATAGATATGACTTCTTCATGATGCTTTCTTTTGTTTTGATGAAATTCCTCTTTAAGTTTGACGAGCTCCTTATCTCTTTCTTATACTTTAAGCTTGACAAAGTAAAATTCCTTGTCTTGTCTTGGTTACCATCTTGTGCTTTCTTCTTAAGTTCTTCATTTTCCTTTTTCAAACTGTTAATCTCTTCCATGGAAGCCATAAGTTTATTTAGAAGATCTTCTTCAAAGTCTTCTTTGTTCTCTTCTTCTTGTAGGTCTTCTTTGGCATTGATGTCATCATTCTTATTTTCAACTTCCTTGATGGGTTTTGGATTTCCTTCTTGCTTTCAATCATATTATTGACTAGAGGTCATGGTCAATGTTCTTTTTGAGTGAAGATCATGAATTTTGTCCCATATGCCTTTTGCTGATGAACATTTCTCCAAATTGGCCTTCATAGAATCAGGTAGTCCATTCAAGATTGCTTTCATTGCTCTTGTATTATACTCCTTTGATTCTTCTTCCATCATACTATCAGTAATCAATGATTTCCAAACTTCAATGCCTTGAGTCTTTAAGAAATTTCTCATTCTTTCCTCCCATATATCAAAGTTTCCATTGAGAAATGGGTCCTTCGCAAATTGATTGACTTCAATTTCGATGGTTGAGGAAGACACATCCTTAGGAGGATTGGAGACTTTCTTCCTTGGCTTTGCCATTTGTGTTCTAATGATCAACCTTCATGCTGCTAGGCTTTGAGTGAAGGTACTAGCTCTGAAACCAATTGTTGGAAATACTGAGAGGGGGGTGAATCAATATTGCTTTCAATTGTTAATTTTATCAGATTGATCACTTATATTTAGAACAAAAAATTATGAGTGATGGAATACATACTTATATTAATTTCTTCTTTACAATAAGTAAAGTACCATAATGATATAGGACTCCAACCCTAGATGAAGACTCCAATATTCTAGTCTCCAACCTGTATTTTCCATGCACGGACTTGGACTTCTAAGGCTCCAACCTTGTCAATTCTAAGGCACCAACCTCAAGGGCTCCAGCCCTATCTCTGGTATAGGCTTTGACCTGGTTTCTTGAGGACTCCTATCCTCTAGGGCTCCAACCCTATATTCCAAGGCACCTATCTTGTCTCTATGAGGCTCCCACCTCTTGGGGTCCAACCCGCAACTTCACTTTGTCAAAATATATTTAGTTATTCTTCACGGCTACCAAAGTCTTCTTCAATGAGACCTGACAATATTCAGCAATGCCTTCACCTAGTATCCACATAACCTCATGAATGACAACCTTGATCTCTTAGAAGGTGTCACCATTGCTCTTCATCATACCCAAAAAAGGATCTCCAAATCCCCTTGTGATGATATCAATGATTCATCATGCTTTTCAGTAATGTCCCCAATATCAACTACTGAAGGGTTTCATCAATAATGATTTCCCAATAGAATATTTCTCCAGAAGCTCTTCAAATAGGTGCTCCAAGACAATTTTGAAGGTCAGCACCGATCAAGGATTCAAGTTCTCCAAATTATTCTCAACGCAACTTGAGAATGTCTTCAATGGAAGCTTCAAAGAAACCTTCTAAGTCAACACCAAAGGTAAGGATGTATGTTCTAAATATGATGCCCAAAAAAATTCCAAAGAGTGTGATACTACTGTAGTATGAGCTTCTTTGAAGAAACAAGTCTGAGTTCCTTTTAAGATGATTGTCCTTAAGCTAACTTCAGAGTTCTCAACAATGCACGAAGATCTCTGTGCTTCTTGTCTCCTTATTTTCGTGTTGTGACAGTTTAGATGTGGTTGTCATATGATGCCAAAAACAAAAATAAAGAAATCTTAATACTTTGGCTTCCACAGCAGAAGTAATCCCAGCATGAGCAGGTGACAAGAGCTAAGGTAATGGTCCCAAAAATTCCTGCCCACAGGAAAATGCAATCATTGTTCTATCCAAGCCTTTCCATCAAGTCTGAGCTTGAACCCTAGCACCAAAAATAATAGTACTAAGCCCAAAACCTTATGACATTTCAGAGATATGAATTTGTGTTTATTTTCACGCTTTCATAGGGTTACCAATCTGAGATTCCAAGTAGCTGTCCTTTAGTTTTGTGCTAGAATTCCTTCACAAATTGATAATCCAACCTCCACAAATGAGACAGACTCTGAATATATTTAAGATATATAAGAGAATTTGGATTGTAGCTTCAGACTAAGTGCAAGCTTACTGGTCTAAATTCTTCACAAATCTGAAGACTGTAAAATAGTCCAGGTTCCAAGGCTATGATCCAAGCTTCATAAGGCACAGATTAATTACTGATTCGAAGTTGAAAGATCCCTGCTAGTCTGAGATTTATTTGTTGTAGATTTTAGGTTTATCTCTACAATGTCTAAGTTTTAGTTTAGTGTTCTAGCCTCTTTGTAATTTGGGTTCACTGTCACAAGGTTCTGAGCTCCTTATATCCCTCTTAAGGACTTAAAAAGTGATTTGATCTTAAAATAATTGCCCAAACATTATTTTCCTATCCTCTTTAGCCTCCTTTATGCTTCTGTACTTATTCTATGACACCTTGACCAAATTCCTTTACTGAAATGAGGATCTACGATCTATTCCTTGACCAAATTCCTTGACTTGAACAAATGGACACGTCCATGTATGGAGGCCGACTTGAAATACAAGCTGCAGGTCGGCTCACTATCAAAAATATATATTTTTTAATTTGAAAATTCAATATCTCACAAAGTATTTGGAATTTCGAGGCATGTAAGATCTCATTGGAAAGAGGAAAAATTCCTCTTTCAGATGGTTTAGGAAACATTGAGAAAAGATGCCTTTAAGGTGGAAAAAAATTATTTTCCTTTGTTACTATCCTTAAATTTTATGCATAAAAACTTTGGGACAGCATGAGGAATGTTTGGGACATTATGGCTTATGCATTGTTTGGTTTCTTCTTCATCATAGGATCATGTAGGATATCCATGTCATCCAATAATAGTGTAGTGATATTGTTGGTGTTTTTATATGAAAAATATTCAATCCTTTTTCCACATAAATTATTAACCTGAGGGCGATAGTTATTTCAAGACTAACGGTAAAGTATATGTAGATACAGGCACATGGTCCGGTGTAAATGATAGGTTTAATATGTAACAAAAATATCATTGTAACAACAATCAATGAATTGCGGAAAAAAAAATCATCCACATCAATTAACTCGACTGTAACAGCAATTAAAGAATCACACAAAACATTGTACTTCAAGAAAAATAAAGAAGAACGTACCACCTAATCACAAGAGTGGGCCCAACTATTGGATCAGGGCTGCAAAAACTCAAAGATTATAGGAGAAACAATGAGTTGTTGTATATTTAATTAATAATAAAAATATTAATTACAAGATCTGTATAGGTGTAAGGAGTCTCCCGATTCACAGCCCGTAGGATTCTTTATACCATAGTCCTGAAATCCCCAATTCCTCCCAACAACTCCATTGTTAAAAAAAGTACATATTGTTACAACGAAAACTGGATTGCCCAACAAGAAACCATAATAAATCCAAAGATAGCATTGATACATCCATGGCTATTACGCTATAGCAACAAATAAGCGAGATGCTAGAAAATGATGGGTTGTGCCATGACTTGCAGCCGCGATGTGCTTGTTGTAGCCAAATCTAAAGAAATATAGGAGTTAATACGTAAAAAGGTAAAACGTACATGACAAGTACATCATTAATCAAATATCCCATAAACGATAGGAAGAAGGGTTTTACCTCATGCTTTTAAGATAAGTAATGGCACAAAGAGATAGAAAGGTAGGGTAAGAATGAGAGAAGAAAGTACACAAATTTGGTGCCCAACATCTCCCCCCAACTGATCTATCTGCACGTCCTCATATAGCTCGTCATCTCCTCAGGTCTGGATTGGACTGACTATGATTGGCATGAAGTTGTGTGAGGTCATATTCTACTGCCATCATTGTTCCTAGTGGCTTATATCCTTCTGTCAAAATAATGTCTTTCCACCAGTTGTGTTCAACGTTATAAGCAGGAGTATATTGTTCAGCTGGCAGCCATAAAAAGGGAAACTAGAATCTCAATCCCACCCATATAACCCCATAGGTATGAATACATGCCACATAACATGGCATTATTTCTAAGGCATGTGCAAAGTTAGGTGCCCCAAATGGTTCTCTTCGCCTAACAGCTAAAGAAGACAACATCCATATTTTCTGACAACTATCCAGGGCTTCCTTGTGAAATGTCGTAATCTGGCTAACACACAGGTCAGCACACCACTTCTGAGTTTTCGTCATGTGTTCCTTACAGCCCTAAATTTGTAAAAAGTTATAGTTCTTATTGTCAATATTTGAGGATTCACCATCCTCTCTTCTCACCATTAATGGTTTTCCGAATTGATTTTCTCCAAATGTATCCCAGGTCTTTCTCCATTTAATCTGATTGATGGTATAGGAGGTGAAAGCCCTTAAGTGGATTCCCCCCATGAATGGAGTGGGGTTAAAGGACCAATAATACCTTAAATAATACCCATGCATGTAGATCTCACACATTAAGTGTTGTCCTATAACATCATGAATTTTTAAAATACAGAGAAATTGAATGGGGTCCTCAATTTTGTACCAAATATCCTTATATATACTTTCAAGACAGAAGAAAATAAATTTTTCATGAAGGAATAAGGCATATCTATTTGCAGGAGGTCTATAGGCTATTACCTGTTGTGCTAGGGAGAACATATTGTCCTTTTTTGTCTTTAGCAACAGAACTCGTTCTTCCAACTCTTCTATCCTAGCCTTCTATTTGGCTTGCTTCAGTCGAGCCTTATATAATTGATATATGTACCCTGTAACGACTACAGCATCATGTTCTTGAACCCTAGTTGTTTCTTTCTTGTGGTCTCTTGTTGCAGACTTCCATTTTTAAATTTTGGTGGCCAATACGAATTCCCGACCTTTAAACAATTCTTCGATTGGGCCAGTCTGGGTAGCCGCAATGGAGACTTCAACCTTTGGCTTTATTGACCTCAATTTGTAGATTTTTACCTTCCTTTTTAAACGTGAAAATTGCTTCTTCAAACTCTGAAACTCTTTCTTCAGTCTCATGGTTTCACTGAATTGCAGTTGGTACCTCTTTTTAAGAGGTAACCTTCTTTTCTCGCACTATTCCACCCATTCCCTTTTAACAGTGAATTCAGGTTCTGGACCTACGACAGGCTTAGAAGGTAGCGGAATGATGTTGTAATCTTCTCCAGATTCTTTCGTCAAACCCTCTTGGTAGGGCCCCCAACCCACAGGTCCTTCTTCTTCTCCATTTCTTCCAAAAACTTCTATTGTTTGACCCACAAATTCATTGACCCCTATATGTTCCGATACATGAGCTATGTCTTCCTGGCAAACCTCCAGTTGTTCCAGTTGAGTAGTGTCTGGGCCAACCTTGGTCATGTCAACAAATTTTAATACCGGGGGAATAACGACTTCTTCCACTAACCGTTTAGGTGAGCGAAATTCCCTTTCCCCTCTGGGAATCATAGAATGGAAAAGAGAACAGGGAACAGACCCCTCGTCATCATTCCCAGGTTGGACCAGGACTTCATGTATTACTACCTCAACCAGAGTTGATGTTGGTTCTTGTGGAGCAACATTGATTCAGTGGCTCAATTCCCTTCTTTCCTCCTGCCCTTTTATTATCACTTATTCTTCATGGGTTGATACTGGTTCTTGTGGAGCAGTATCAACCACCCAACTCATTCCTTGTTTAGCCTCATTTTCCCCAGGAATCACCTTCTCTTTCACAGTTGGTACAAATTCTTGAGGTTCAGCATCGATTCTACGAGTTGATTCCTCCTGTTCCAGCCGAATTGGGGGTGGTTATTGTGTAGCACCCCCAACTGTATCAACATTAATTTGTATCTAAGCAGGTGATGTTTTTTCTTGCAAAACATCATCACTTGCCATTTCCCTGTCCAAAATTCCATCCCTCTATTCTTCATTGGAAAAGGTTGCCCATTGTATCACAATATCAATTTCCTGCATAATGTCCATAATCCATTCCTCTGTGGGTTCCTCAAGCGAAGCTGGTTCTTGTGTGGCAACCTCCTATGTGCTGCTAATAAACTCTTCCATTCTTACTTCCTCTTCCATGGCTTTTTCCAGCAAGGCTGGTTCTTGTGTGACAGCCTTGGTTGCGTTGCTGACTACTTCCTCCATACTCATTTCTTCAGGTTCCTCCTGATCAATCATCATCTCTTCTTCCTTTGGTTCTTCCTGATCAATCTATGTTTCCATTTCCTCAGGTTCATCTCGATGAATTTCCTCTAAAGTTTCTTCTTCCACCTAACCAGCCGGAGAGGCTGGCTCTTCTTCTCTAGTAGTAATCATAGCTTCTACCACTTCTTCTGAGGATCCACAGAGTTCGACCCAAGAAACCCGTAGTCTTCCTATTGAATGCACAACCAATAATTACACCAATCCATGGTTAGAAAGTACTGCCATCATCTGGTGGGAGCATCGAGCAACCTGTACCATATGTTGTAGTTGTTTCAATAGAAAAAATTGCATGTTTAGGGCATGCACCTGATTCTCTGGAAATCGGAGGTGCATTAGAATTTTAAAGTGATAGTTGAACATATTTGAGGCCTGAATCTCGTAGGTAATATATTTTATTATGAAACCTGGAACTTCGTTCTAAGGATACAGTACAGTTCTATGCTCATATCCCCTTCCCAATTGAACTACACTTTCTCCTTCCTGCAAAAACAACTCGGGAAACTCTGGGAGAGAAACCTTCCGAGAAAACCATTGCTGCCCCTGTTGTTTCAACATGCTAAAATTTGCAATTACTTCCTCTGTAATATGAATTTCTAGACCTCTAACCCATGAATGATTCTCCTATAAATTTAGTGAGAAATCAATTGTGATACCTCCATCAAATCCGTGCAATCTGTCAAATTAGACATCCCATCCTGCGTCGAAAAAAAAATTCCAAACCTATGGATTACTGCGAACTGAAACTATGTTTTCAGGCTCATGCTACATAGCCAGCCCACCCATACTGTGGAGACTTGTAGTAGCACTTCTTGTAGCTGCAAACCATTGGGCAAGGTGGTGGGTACCGAATTTTGAGGAGCAACATAGTGAAAATGGACAGCTGGTAATGGTAAATACGGTTGGTAATTCTCGAAAACTGAGAAAAATCATAAAAGAATATGGTAAGTGTGGTAGAATAGAATAATAATTACTCGTATAGGGTGGGTGAGACATCTTGCAAATCCCAATAGGATTTAAATGATGATATCACATATTGATGTGATTCATAAGGTGTACCATAAGCGAGATGTCATTCTTAACCTATGGGGTGATTATTACATCGTCCTTGGCATGATGACACCCACCCCCCTGACTTAAATTTTTGACATTCGTGGCATTAAAATATTCACATGGGATATTTAATTAAATCTATACAAGTCATGTGGAGACATACCTGACGGCCAACCTGGATGATGGTATGGTGTAACAGCATCAGAGTAATAACATCGGTGTAAGAACATCGGTGTAATAGCATTGGTGCAACAACATCGGTGTAATAGCATCCAGTGTAACAACAGCGGAGTAACAACATCGGTGTAACAACATTGGTGTAACAAAAGCAGAGTAACAACATCAGTGTAACAACATTGGTGTAACTGCATCATAAGTAGCAGCACCCAAGTAATAGCATTCGGTGTAGCAACATTGGAGTAGCAGCAACCAAGTAACAACAACATGAGTAGCAGCAACCGAGTAACAGCATCCAGTGTAGCAGCATCTGAGTAGTAGCAACCAAGTAACAACAATCATGAGTAGCAGCAACCGAGTAACAGTAACATAAAAATTCCTTGATTTTTACTCCTTAGTCATAGGTCTTACAAGAAGACAATAAAATAGAACAAAATCCTTTATTACTATTATTATTATTATTTACAACAAGGGTGCAGAGGAAAGGTTCTCTACACTAATAAACTTCAAACCAGATTTCTCAGAGAGTTTTTTAATAAAAGTATCCTTAGAGGCCGGTCGGTGGTATAGTCTCAAGCGATGTCCATTAGCTATAAAGGAAGTGCGTGTATCATCAATTTTGACTAGTCTGACTGTTCCATTCTCAAATACAACATTCACCTCATAAGGTCCCATCCACCAAGTGAAAAGCTTTCCCTTAAAATCCTTAAAATGAGAGTCATAAAGTAGTGCCCAATCTCCACTTTGAAACACCTTGTTTCTGATAAAATTATCATGCCATTTCGTTCTCTGCTGCTGAATAATAGTAGTTCGCTAGACAACCATTGAACGTATTTCATGAAGTTCATTAAGCCGAGCCGATTGGTGTTTCTGGGCATCTGATAGATATAAACCAACTTCCAGAGTTGTTCTGAGTGCACTTATTTCAAATTCAATTGGAAACAATGGGGATTTCCCATAAACCAACTTGAATGGTGAAAACCTGGTTGTATTCAGCCAGGTTGTTTTGTATGCCCATAGAGCCTCTGGAAGTTTCTGAGCCCAATCCCAACGATGGTATGCCAGAATTTTTGTCAAAATATTTTCTAATGTCTAATTTGTGCTTTCCACTTATCCATTCGCCTGGGGATGGTATGGAGATGTCACTCTGAGCTTGACCCTTTATTTTTCCATAAACTTTTCTATCTTGCGTGATGTGAATTGTGCTCCTCCATTTGAAACAACTTCTCTTGGAGTATCGTACTGAGCAAAAATTTATTCAAATAGAAAAACTAAGACTACCTGCTCTGTTGCTTTTGCAACTTCTTTGGCTTCCACCCACTTAGTAACGTAATCAGTATAGACCAAGATGTGGACCTTTTGCTGGGAGGGTGGGTTAAAGGGTGCAACGAAGTTAATAACCGATTTCTTGAAAGGCTCAAGAACTAGTTGTGCCTGCAAAGGAATTTCATCTGCTTTATCAGGTTGCCCCATACGTTGGCAACAATCACACCTCCTGACATAATTCTGAGCAACACGAAAAATGGAAGGCTAGTAATATCCCATTTGTAGCACCTTATGGCCTGTTCTTTTGTCTACGAAATGCCCTCCACAAGGGCCATTATGAGCAGCTTTCAATATTTCGTACATATCATCTTCAGACACACAGCGTCGGATTTGCTTATCTGCTCCTATATGAAAAAGGTACCCTACCATCCAAGAATATTAGGCACTATGATGAATAATATTTCATTGTTACCTATATGATAAATGAGGAGGAACTTTCCCTGTAGCAAGATAGTTAGCAATATCTGCATACCATGGAGGTTTAGTAGAGAATGCAAAAATATGTTCACCAGGGAAACTGTCTTCTATTGGTGTGCATTCATCATTTTTATCCATTGTAGATAAGAAATCAGCTACTACATTATCTTTTCCTGGTTTATCTACTATTGTAATATCAAAATATTGAAGCAATGGTAACCATCTCGTAATACGGCTAGGAGTAATGGGTTTCTTCATCAAATACCTAATTGCTGCGTGATCAATATGGACAGGAGTAGAGTACCCGGTGATGTAGTGTTGGAACTTATTGATAGCATAAATGACAACTAAGAATTCTATTTCTGTCACCATATAGTTTAGTTCAGCAGGAATTAGATTCTTGCTGATGTAATAAATTTCATACAGTGTTTTACCTACTTATTGTCCTAAAAAAACCCCTACTACTGTCCAAGAAGCATCAATATGTATGCGAAATGGTAATGCCCAATCACATCCTTGAAGGATTGGGGCCGTGCACACCCGCCCTTTAATTTTCGTGAAGGCTGTCTCGCAATCTTCAATCCACAAAAAGTCTACATCTTTTGTTAGCAATTGAAATAGTGGATGTGCTATTTTAGCAACATTTTCTATAAAGCACCTATAATAACCAGCAAAACCAATAAATCTACGTACGTGTGTGGGTGTTTTCGGTACCAAAAAATGTAATATTACCTCTACTTTAGCGGGATCAACTTTAATTCCAGTGGCTGAGAGAAAATGTCCCAATACTACTCCTTCCCTCATCATATGGAATTTGACTGTACTCAATGATACATGGGTCTGTTTACATCTTTTGAGTACCTTCTCCAAATTTTCCAATCCCTCCTCAAATTAATTCCCATATGGATTAAAATAATCCCTATAAATTTCGACACTATCATCGACCAAATCAGAAAAAAATCCCAAGATTTCCCTCTAGAGGTAGCAAGAGCATTACACAGGCCAAATGGAAGGACCCTATATGAAAAGGTTCCCCATGGGCATGTGAAATTTGTCTTATCCTGGTCTTCCGGGGCTATCTGGATCTAGTTATATCTACTGAATCTGTCTAGGAAGGAAAATAACTTCTCTCTGGCCAAGGTGTCCAGGACTTGGTCAATGAATGGTAAAGGAAAATGGTCTTTTTCTGTTGCCTTATTTAATTCCCTGTAATCTACACAGATCTAGCATTTACCATTATTTTTGGTAACGATAACTGGCGGGGATACCCATTTTCTATCAACGATGGGATAAACGAATCTTACATCCAACAAATTTTGTAATTCCTCTTTAACAATATTTTTGAGAGCAGGATTCATCCTCCGTTGAGGCTGTCTTACAGGGCGAAAATCTTCCTTAAAGTAAATATGATGAGTGCATAGGCTAGTAGGGATACCCTTCATGTCGATATAATCCCAGGCAAAAGCTTCTTGATGTTCTTGAAGGACTTTCAAAATTTGTTTGGTTTGGGATTCCGACAGGTTTGGGTTGATATTAAGTGTTTTCCCTGGTTCAATCTCGATTGGAGTACTATCATTGAATGGGGTCACAAGAATGTCTTCTATGTCATCTTCTGGTTCAATGTTTTCTCATGTATCATAGCTCATAGAATATTCTAGAATATATTGAGTTTGATTGGGAACAGAACTGGAATCATCAATGAAGGCGTTAATGGCATCCTCTTGAGTCTATGTTTTAAATCGAAGGGCCTGGCCAATAGTGAGAACTGGTCTAGCATCTTGATTTTCAGGTTCAGGCTCTTCTGCAGGTAGAGGTTTCTAATTGGTTGATGATTTTTCAGATGGGCTTCATTTCGCAGGCGAATAAAGCTTTAGGTCATTCATAACTGTCCCAATTGATATGATCATATGTCTAGACCAGAATCCTATATAGGCATCTGCAATTGCCAAGCAGGGTCTTCTTAGGATGAATGGGTGACCACCTACTGAAGATCGAGTCTGCAATATAAGGAGGTACACAAGGTAATCATGAGTCTACTAAAATTTTCACATCCTCTAATTTCAATACTAGTTTAATTCTGGATCTGTCTGAAAGTTCCAGGATAGTAGGGGTTGATCTAATGTTTCCATGTCCTAATGTGTTCATTGTTTCAATAGTGATAATGTTAGTGGCAGCACCCAAATCCACGAATACATTTGGGATTTCAATCCCATTAATTTGTATTGTTGGAATTGGGTTTCCAGGATCTCCGTATTTTACAAGCATGATCTTTCCTAACATGATATCAGATAGTCTTCCCATTACATGCACAGTTAATGGATCCTTAGATTTTCTACCTAGTTTCTTTGGGCAGTATTATTTCAGAGTTTTTGCATAAATAGGTACATCAATCATAGCTTGTAAAAGGGGTATTTTAACAAAAATATTCTATAGTTCCCCTAGAAAATCAAATTCTGCTTCAGGGTTTGGTTTGCTCAAGGTCAATCTTTCACGATATGGGGGAAATGTTAAATGAACTTAATTAGGAACAAATTGGGGAGGTGTCTGGTTTATTATGTTTTGATCCTCATTCTCCCTCGTTGTTATTTGTTCTAGATCTGCATCTTCATCGTCAATTTTTTATGTGGTAATGGGTGAAGTAGCTGCATTTACTAGCCGGCCAAACCGTAGATTTATCTCTTTGAGCCATGCGGTAGAAATGATGTAGGATGGAAGATTAAATGTATATTTTTGTTGAAACCCTTTACTATTTGGATTTCGGTTGGGCTAGAGAGGAAGCTAAGGTCTCATGGATGGGTTTCCTGGGGGCACATTGGAAGGAAACTGAGGTTGTTGCTGAGGCATAGGCTGAGGAAACTGTCCAGTGGGAGGGGATCCATGCCAAGTCTTATTCCATGAAGGATTCAGACTCGCATGAGGAACCCATTGCTGCCAAGGGGCATACTGGTATTGAGGCCACATGGCTGAAGATGGTCTAGATTGGGGATCCACACTAAAATTATGAAATTACTGGGATAGGTCCTAAAACATACCTGGATACACTATCGGTGGTCAAGGCTACCATGGCTTCTTCTGCCCCATGAAATATAGCTGGTCCACTGTGCTTTCATCACTTGCTCCTTAGAAAATTGTTTTCAGCCTGGGAAAGGAAGGACATGCACTAGTCGCGTGAGTCTGTTTGCAGATTGCGCAGGCTTCCACTGTGTTCAGCGAGAATTCCTTCAAAGGGTGTTTCTTCCTACACTGAGGGCAAAATATGGCCATGGTTTTTTCCAGCTCCATATGCGTCTGTTTTTCCTGTAGAGTGTTCATTTGGGCTGATAACATACGTAGGATATCCGTCCTCAGATTATCTAACAGATTCCCAATCTATGCTTTTGTGACCCCTCCACCGGAGGTCTTTAATGACCGAACACCCTATACACTTCTTGCAACCCCCCTTGAACATTTAATACAGTAATCACAGATAGTTTCGAAGTTTTATTTTGAAATATCTCCTTTACCCACTACATTCAGGAGTTGCAGAGAGTCTTCCGTGAGTGCTCTAAGAAGAATGATATTTAGAATGTCCTTATCCAAGTCACTATGTCCAGATCTTTGCAGTATGCATTTAAATAGTTCTACATAGTCCATATTTTCATCTTCCTTCTCTGAAAATTTAAATATTTTTTCCTTTATGTCACGAGATTTACAATAATCTTGGTATTTTTCCAAGAAGGCTTTCTTCATTTCTTCCCATGATGTAATCGTTCTTCCCCTAAACCCATAAACCATCTCAGGGTTGTCCCTTTTAGGGTAGCAGGGAATATTTTAATTTTTGAGCATCAGTCATATAGTCGTATCCTCGACAAACAATATCGAATTCAAAGAGGAAAGTATCAAGGTCTTCTAAAGAAAGCCCATGAAAATAAGGCAAGGCTTTCAAAGGTATGGGTCTTATTGCTGCATCACCTATAACATTTCCTATAGGAAAATCAATGGATGAACTTACAGGTGCCATAAATATTTTCGAATACTCACTTGGAATTTCGATTGGATTCACAGCCGGTATCTAGAGTGATTCAACCGAAGGTGGTCGCACCGTACTCCTCTAGTCCCTTGGTGACTCAAATTCCTTCAAAAATTGCTTTATCGAATCAGAGTCTCTTAACTCAGCAACAGGAATTTTCATAGCGCTACCTTGGTCTCTTGGGGACGAAAACCATTTTTGACATTCTTCTCCCAGTTAGATTTGCTCAATTATTCTGATCCCTGACTTGCCACTTCTTCCCCTTCTGCTCTTGATAAGGATTTCTCTTCCATTGGTACCATGTTTATTAAATCTTCTGTTGTAAAAAGAACATCTTCTGGTACCGTGGATGGCACTGGTTGTTCCACGTACTTCCCTTCGGATTTTGTCTGAACCCTAACCTTAGTAGCAGCACATGATGATGCCTGTGATATAGTTTTTTCAATAATTTCTTGAATATACGTCTTCCTTCCCAAATATTTCCGTTTATTTGGTGGTATTCCTCTACCCCTCTTGTTTTAATATTTGTTCATACAAATTGTGGAGAGGGTTCATTAAAGAAAATCAATCAATAGCTTAGGACCCGAATTTTGACAGATAACTTCCTCCCCAGGATGAGAGAAGAGATTTATAGGAAATAAAACAAAATAACAAAAGAAAAGAAATCAAGCTTAAGGACCTGGAGCAGAATAATAACATGCCCTTCCCAGGATGAGAAATTTTCCCCTAGAAAGAAAAATAGGAAATGAAAAAAAATACAGGAAATAAAATTTGGACAATGCCCAGGACTTAGGGCAAGGTTTTCTAAAACACCTTCCCCAAGACAAGGGTTTAATTTTTATGGAAAATAAAATGATACAAGAAACATGAAAGAAAGAAAGAAAAAAGAGAATACAAGGCACTTACACTCAGGACTTGAAGCTGGGAAATAGATTTCCACCTCAAGATGAGAGACTGACTTTGAGATCTACTGCAGATCCTGTTCTTGCGCATGTTAGCCTTCTCCAGCAATGGTGCCAAAATGTTGGTGTCCAGATATGAACAAGATTCAATCCTTTTTCCACATAAATTATCAACACGAGGTCATTATTTATTTCAAGATTAACGACAAAGTATATGCAGATACAAGCACATGGTCCCTGTAAATCATAAGTTTAATCTATAACACAAATACCATTGTACCTGCAATCAATGAACTGCAGAAATAAAAAAAAGCATCCAAAACATTTAACTCGACTGTTACAGCAATTAAAGAATCACACAAAACACATTACTGCAAGAAAAATAAAGAAGAACGCAGCACCTGATCACAAGAGTGGACCCAACTCTTGGATCAGGGCTGTAGAAACTCAAATATTATAGGAGAAACAACGAGCTGCTGTATATTCAATTAATAATAGAAGGATTAACTACAAGATCTGTATAAGTGTAAGGGGTCTCCCATTTCACAGCCCGTAGGCTTCTTTATACCATAGTCCTGAAATTCCCAATTCCTCCCAACAACTCCATTGTTAAAAAAAATACATATTGTTACAACGACAACCGGATTTCCCAGCAAGAAACCATAAGAAAGCCAAATATAGCATTGATACATCCATGGCTGTTACACTATAGCAGCAAATAAGGGATATCCTGGAAGATCATGAGTTGTGCCCTGACTTGCGGCCGCGACGCGCCTGTTGTAGCCAAATATGTAGAAATATAGGAGTTAATACGTAAAAAGGTAAAACCACCATGACAAGTACATAATTTATCAAATATCCCATAAAATATAGGAATAAGGGTTTTACGTCATTATTTTAAGATAAACAATGACACAAAGAGATAGAAAGGTAGGGTAAGAATGAGAGAAGAAAGTATACAAATACGGTGCCCAACAGATATGTCACCAACCATAGTGAAACATTTATTAATTTACCATTAGGAGATTTCAAAGTCCTTTATGTCATGTCTCCAATGATTTTCCATGTGATTAAGACCTTCATCAAGTGCCATCACGTATTACATCATCAAGTGTGGGCATTCATGTAGTCCTTCAATATCATGGGTAAGGACATCATCCAGGTTTTAGGGCTTCTTTATCAAGTGCTTTAGGGTGTCTTCATGGTTAGTTCAAGCATATAGGACAAGATATCTTCTTAGTGGCTTGACATCACAATGGCATCATTAATAGCTTGACATATTCATTCATGACATTCTTATCAAACAAGAGGGACTTATCACCATGAGTAAGGACATCATCATATTATGCATCACAAGAATATTTTCCATCCCAATAATTCCATATTGACATAAATGAGAACCTTGATTAACAATGAACTATAAAAATTCTTTCAAAACCAAATTTCATGCCATATTTCATGATTTCATTTGTTGGCGCAGTTGCATACTTGGTTTCCTACAAGTTTTATACCCCATAACAATGTAGAAATTTATGAATCTTATACTCTATGCAGAAATTATTACTATTAATCCGATTATTCCCCTCCTACTTATGCAAGTTATTAACTAAATAAATTCAAGTTAAAATCCAATAAAAACACATATCATATCTCTACCAATCTAGATCTAGAATAAGCACATGCACACATTGACAAAGTGACACAATTATTTCTGGACAAATAGTCTCCGAAAAAACCCAATGTGGGAAAATTGGTCTATAGCTGCTCGAGGCTTCTATTATTAAGAATATTTTTTAATAATAGAACCCTCCAGTAGCCAGAGGATTCTTTTCCCACATTGGATTTTTCTGGGGACAATTTATCCAGAAATAGCTGTGTCACTTTGTCGATGTGTGCATGTGCTTATTCTAGATATGAATTGGTAGTGATCTGTTAAGTGTTTTTCTTCATGTTAACTTGAATTTATTCAGTAAATGACTTATCTAAGTAGGAGGAGCTTAATAGGATTAGTAGTAATAATTTATTCATAAGTGTTAAGATTCAGAAATTTCTACATGGTATCAGAGAAATTGTAGATCTAGAATAGTCACTAGCTGGAGAATTTTAAGGATCTAGCTGGAGAAAGTAGCTGGAAAAGTAGCAGGGAAGAAGATACGAAGGGAAAATGCAGTTTTCAGGAGTATATTCATGCAGAGGGAAGGGTGACATTTTCCAACACTGTGGCCTAGCAAGCCCATGCAATTACTATGTAGAGGCAGCTCAAAAATAACGTTGGTTGGGTCTGAAGCCAGCCAGTGTGATTCAGATCTTAATATATTAGATCCAGAAAAGTCTGCAAAAAATTTGTAAAAATTCAGAAGAGCTGGTGGGGTTAAAACTCAGAAATTTTCATATTTTTAGCCTTATTACAGTTGACGAAGACTGGGAAGAGATCATCTTCTCAAAGAGTTTCTTTCTAAAGGAAACTTGTAGTTTGATCAAAGAATCAAAGAAGAAGCTAAATCATAGTTGATCTGGTAGATCTTCAAGGAGGGAAATCAAGTGTCAGAGGGAGTAGAGGGTGACTAGTTCGTAAACAACCTGAGATCCAAATATCTAATATAGAGAGGAGGAGCTCTGATAGATTCTGAGCAGATGGATCCTCATGGAATGAGTGATCAGGATAGGCTAGAGGGCCTCTCAAACTTTTCGGTTTGGAAGGCAAGGATATTGATTTTCCTTGAGGCATACCATCTAAGAGACCATGCAGAATAAACTTTGGCCACACTGACAGATGTGGATCTCCTATGGAAGGATAGGGAAGCTGCTGCGCATGCCAAGTGGCTGATAATGGATAGTATGAAGGACCATATTGTACCACACATAACTGAGAAGAGGATAGTTTACGAAATGTGGAGGGCTTGACTTCCCTATATGAGGGAAAATTAGTCAAAAGAAAGATGTTCTTTAGGGCCCAAATGAGGTCATTCATGATGACCAAGGGAGAAGACATCAAGCATTTCGTCTTTATATATCACTCAACCAGGGATCAACTTACTGTAACGAGTGCAACCATAGATGATGCAGTGATAGTCAGGACTGCCCTTAATGCAGTCACGTATGAGTGGGAAACCTTCGTCCAAAGTATCTTGGGCAGAGCGAACCTCCCAAATTGGGAAAACTTGTGGTAAATCCTGCAGAAAGATGAACTACACAGATTCACCAAGAATAAACACAACCCTAGGTTGAGAAAAGTAAATAAGGAAGAGGATGAAGATGAAGCCTTGGCATCAAAGAAGCATCCAAATAAGAAGAAGGATCTTTCAAATATCAAGTTCGTCTAGTGTGGCAAACTGGGACATTTTGCCAGCCATTGTTCAGAAAAAAAAAGGACAAGGAAGCATCTTCTTCTAAGGCATCTGTGGCAGATAATGGGTCAGGAGATGATGTACATGAGTGCTAATGAACCACGAAGGTCAGGTGACATGAACATGTAAAGTAGCTACATGGAAGTAAGGCGGGATCCTTGAGCAGGTCATCTATTTGATCACATGCAAGCTATGGCAGCCTTAAGACAATAGCGGGACAAGTGGATCATTGGGTGCATAGGTCACAAATGAGGTAGAGGCAGAGGCAGATCTAAAGACTAGGAGGAGTAGTGTAGAGAAAATAAGTAGCAGCGTAGATGCAATAGTAGCGCAAAGGTTGATGTGACTTCAACAACGCAGAGCAGTGCTGCTTATGCAGTGGGGAGCTACAGTAGCACAAAAGGCTTTAGAGGCACAACGCAGTGGAGTAGCAGCATGATAGATTTCAGCACAAGGAGCTGATGTGACTTGAATAGTGTAGAGGGAGTCTGATTATGTAGGCATAGCTATAGCTTTGCATCGTTCATTAGATGCTAACACAGATCTGTAGCCTATGGAACTTCAATGATGAGGATGCAACCCGTCAGACTTGTTTTTCAAATATTGGGTAGGATAGTCAGTTGCTTCTCTCAACAACTGAAGTTTTAGTGCAACAGATTAGTAGTGGCACTGCTATGTGCAACACATATGCAACATATTGAGAGGGATTTGTTGTACAGTGGTTGCAGTGGTAGTGGCAGAGCCATGAGTACTAGTACAGAATGGCAGCAGTAGTGCAGAGTTGAGTGGCAGGAGGCCAAGCTTCAGCAACACGGGACTAGTGCCCAAAATCATGTAATGCATGAGTGTAATGTGTTACTATAGCACACCCTTGATGCTAAGAGGGAGTGTTAAGATTTTTTTTATTTCGGGTAGCATCAGTTATGCTCCAGGTCCCAAATTTTGAGGAAGGACTAGAGTTCACCTCATCTACAAGACCCAAAAATGGATTTGAGAAATTTGATCTGGTTTAGGAGATATTAAATTAATTAATTATTTTAATGTATTTCCTAAGTTAAAACTTAGGGAAATAAAATAATTAATGTGAATTTAATTAAACATGTGATGAAATTGTCTTAAGTCACGTGGATCAAGATTTCTTTTAATCTTAACCATTGATTAAATATTTAATCTTGGTTGTTGATTTGTCAACGATAAAAGTATAAGGGAAAGTCTTGCGATCATTTGTAAAGACACATAGAGGCAGAGCACTGACGCTAACTTGAAATTATAAGGTAGGGTTGGCTAAGAATACTCAGAAGTGTTTTAGTTCCAGAGAGGGGAATTTAGACGAAGGGGATGATCTGCTCCTACGGTCTAGAAAACACAAGAGGTAGAGAAGAGATCAGCTCAAGGACAACGCAGAGGAAGGAAACAACGGAAGGAGTAGCCAGGACAACTTAATTTTCAGGAAACCCTTGAGGGGTTACAGAGAGACCCTTCAGGGGCATCTTAGTGACTACGTCACCCATTTTGGGGTAACACATTCCCTTTCAAGAGCAACACTGAGGGTTTGCACGCTATCCAAGGCTGACGCAGAAGCTTTTAGGGGCTTCAGAGGCTGACACAATGAATTTTAGGAGCAGCATTGGGGTTTCTAGGCCTATATCTAACTGAGTTCTATAAATCTCATTTGAGGGTTTGGATTAGTCAGTATTTTTGGTCCTAGATCAGCCAGGAGCTGTAGATCTAGAGTTCTCTCTGTAGGGTGTTCCAGATCTGGAACCTAGAGTTGTGTATTAAGAAATATTCTTAATAATAGAACCCTTCAGTAGCGAGAGACCGATTTTCCCACATTGGGTTTTTCCGGGGATAGTTTGTCCAGAAATAACTATGTCACTTTGTCAATGTGTGCATGTGCTTATTCTAGTTCTGAATTGGTAGAGATTAGTTATGTGTTTGGATTCGATGTTAACTTGAAATTATTCAATTAATAACTTATCTAAGTAGGAGGATCCTAACCGGATTACCAGTAATAAATTTTGCATAAGTGTTAAGATTCATAAATTTCTACAAAAAAATTATATATTTAATATAAAATAAATTTTTTTTCTATTAATTATAGATGGACCTAAGTAAAACAAGATCGATAGATGCTTACAAATTTCATGATTAATTTATGATATGCCAACATATACTCACAACACATATTTAACCCAATGTCAATCAATTCGTTTGATGGTTCTTCTTTGTATGCTAGCACTTGTGTGAAGACATTCAATGATGATTTTTTTAAAACAACTTAAAATATACAAAAATAAAATCTAGTTAAGTTGTTGTAAGGAAGTAACAATTCCTCACAAAATTAGATATAAATCATTTTCTTCCTTTTCATCCTGTTTTATATGTTCAATGGGTTCCATTTTCTTTTCATTTCTGCAAGAAAATACTTGAAAATTAATATTTAACTCTAAATTTCCTATTTATTGTACCTAATGATAAAAAAAATCAATGATTACATATTACATTTGAAGCACGTTGTTGTTGAGATGGCTCCCCCTACGATGCAATTTTGTCCATTTCTTTTACCATCTCCTTGTACACCTTTTGGACATTCCTACTGGCACATTTCTGAGATCAGCTCGCCAATGTTTTGATATTTTCGTAATATTCCTGAAAATGTAACATAACAATAAATTGTTTAATTTTTATATTGATATATAAAACGTAAATATAACAAAAGTGATATTTATAAATGATATTATAAATAATTCTAGAAAAACATTTAAAGGAATATTACTTTTTCATTCTTTCTTTTTTGTTGTTTTATGTTTTTTCTATTAAAAGCCTGACATGTCTCATTGACCAATTCTCTATAAACTCTTCCTGTAGTTTAGAAAAAATTTGGTTCTTGGAATATTGGATTGATTTTTGTATTGTAAGTAGAAATAACGTCTATACATTCGTTCAACTAGACCCCTCAAACTTTTGTAAAAGTTGTTCCCCCTATCCTTAACCCGCAGCACCACTCCAAATGAGCTAAGGATCAATTCATTTTCATTTGCATGTTATATTGCTTTTATTTTCTTATAACAACATTCCTTTTCTGAGTTGTTGGTCCCTATAGAACATTAAACATATGAGAATTAATAGATTGTTTGAAACATGTTATCTAATAATTTTAATTATATTATTAATGAAAATTAAAAAAAGAAACTCATATTCGATCGATAGTATTTTTTCATTCACCTGATCCATCCTTTTGCAAATTTTCCATCAACATCTTACACTCTTCTAGTCCTAGATTAGAAATAATCTTATCGATCTTTGTCATTTGTGGCTCTACATGATACACAGTAAACAATATATACTAGTTAAACTTACATATAGTTCAAAAATAATAATTTTTATAACGAATTTACAAAGAAATTTCCATTTATTTATCAATATGAAACTTGTACCATATAATTCATTAATATTTTTTATAAATAAATCATCAAATTTTCACGTAAGAAAAATATCGAGAAACCAGTGCGCTTTTAAATCCTTTAGCACCAACGTCGGTGTGTCGTGTTCTTATAAACACACCGCCAAAAAAGTATAAAAAACCATGTGGTTCTCTATGTAAGCAAGGAGCACCGGTGCATTATATGTTAACCACTAGACCGATTAACACATAAAAATTAATAAAAATAATCTATTGTTACTTTTTGTAGAATATTGTGTCATGGAGGGGGCGGTGTGGCCTATTTTTATAAATGCCCCTCGCAAACAGGGGACCACCATAGGATTCTTTTTGTCAATAAGGAGACCTCGTGCATTATATGTTACATGTTGCACTGATAAACACAAAATAACAATTGTATTTTCCAAATTGTACGTGCATGGTGCGCTATAATGAAAGAGCGCACTAATTCCCTATTCTACATATGGTGCACCGACTAAAAAAAAACTGTTTTTAATTTTTTTATCAAACAATACGTATGTGGTGTGTTGGGATAAGCTAGCACACCGGTGCGGTAGGCTACGCATGGTGCAGACATTAAAAAAATTCTGTTTTTTTTCAATTCATGGAAGAGGAAACATGGATTCGTGTCTGACTATGCAAGTCGTTAGGTGGGTTAGATGTCGTAGGACTATATATATAGCAATACAAACCCTATAAATCTAAAATGAAAAGCCCTAATTCTAAAATCATAGAAACACAAAGAAGAAAGGGTAGAAACAAAAAGAATGAAGGGTTTAGGGTAAAAATAGATATTTTTTTTTTTTTACCTTTTGAAAATGAACACGAAATTTAAATTTTTTACTTACTATGTAAAAAATACTACAGAAAATGTAAAAAATAAAAATAAAGTTTAGTCACAAGATAATTTTAAATTCTATGCTGCAGGGTTTGAATCACCATAGGTTTGAAATTCTGATTTTCTGAATAGTTTTTTTCAAAAGTATTTTGCTACTCCACAATGCTCTCATGCTCTCTTGCTCCAAGTATGTCTCGGGCAAATCTCTCGCTGAAATTTTTTATAAAAATAGTGTAGTAATGAAAAGTGTTTAATATTTAAAGAATTGCTTTATGAAATTAGGTTTTAGAAAATATTTTTCCGCTCATTTTTCAATTTACTGCTTTTTTTCACTTTAAAAACATAAATTTGTGTTTTTATATTTGCAGCTTTTCATCACAGGTGCATCGATTAATAACACCTCACCGACGTGTCAATTAATAACATGACACCGGTGCACAGTAACTAAAATGCACCTGTGCAGTTATCTATGCAGAAGCATCGATAACAATATGTCCATTTTTAAGGCACCGAAATTACTTTTAGGTATGTGCACTCAAATTCATTGTTTATTTTGCTAAAATGTAGGGAGAAAATATCATAATTATATCGAATGGAAAATTCTTCAAAATCCATCTTGTTCCATAATATTTCTCAAATTCCATTGCAGAGTTCTCTGTATCCATCTCGAGACGTAATATTTACTTCAGATTTTATTTATATTTCATTATCTAATTGAATTTATGTTTTTTATCCATGTCAATCAGCTTAATAAAATTTATAATGTATCAAATTTCTAGGTTCATGCAGATTCATAATCGAGTTGATATGCACAAAATACTCCAACAGATCCAAAATGTCAGAAGCTCTTATCAGGAGCAACATACTGCGAGGAACATTTGGTAGATGAAAATGGACAACCACTTCACCCTGTCAATTGTAATAGTATTACATATTCTAGCCACAATCCCGAGACAATGATGGTAATAATAATTTTTTGCTATATTAATGCAATTATTTCAACGTCAAACAAATTAATCATGCATTTTCAAGGTTCTTGATTTTGTACTAATCATTTTCAAATATATTTTTTGAAATTATTAGGATTCTAGTGATGATGAGTGACCTACCTACCATCTTCCATTGCAGGCCACCACAATGTCAAATCGAGAGAAGGTTGAATTAAGAGAAAAAATTGGAGAGGAGTGATACCAAGAATGGTTGAATCAACCACCGATTGAATTCTTGCTATGTCCAGATTCACCAATTAGGAATGACTACAACAATAGTATTTATTCACAACCTAGCAATGCAAGCAATAAAATAGAGGTTGGTATGGATGATTACTTAAGGGATACAACTGTCATGGAGACAATCTTGTTAGATGCATTCCAAAGCAATGATCAGCTAGGGGATGATGCTCATATCGCTGACACCTTTTTCGAAAGCCTTAAATTTTCTTCCACCACCCCTCTCTTTGGACCTGGTGGTCACTCAAAGTCTATCAAATTGGGGACAATGATTTTACTCTACAACTTGGAAGAAAAATTTGGCTTGTCGAATGCATGTTTCTCAGAAATTTTGAGGTAAGTTACCACAAAGTCCTCCCTTATATAAATTTGAGAAATATAATCACACAATGAACATTACAAATAGTCAATTTTATGTTAATAACTATATTGGCATTAATGTACATTTAATATCTTCCATGGTCACCAACTACAATTTATTCAAAGATAAGGTTCTTCTGAGTGAGAATGTCTTGCCTGGTAGCTGCGAAGAGGAAAATAAATTTTTGAAAATGTTCGGTGTTGAGTACATATCATAATCCAAATGATTGTATTTTATATAGAGGATAATATGTAGATGAAGAGATATGTCTGAAATGTGGGCATGAAAGGTATGAAAAACCAAAAAAGAAGGGTAAATCGTTTGGTCCTCCTTTTAAGATATTGTGGCACATTCCTATAATCCCCAGGATTCAAATGCTATTTCGTTGCAAATAATTAGCTATGTTGTAGGGATGGCATGCCTCACAGAGAAGTGAGTTGGGAGTTTTTCAAATCCAAACTGATTCAATAGCCATGAAGCATATAGAGGATACATGGCCCAAAAAATTCAAGGATGAAGTACGAAGTCTACGACTCAGCATAGCCATGGATGGCGTCAACCCATATTCCCTTGAAAACACCAAGTATTATGTTTGGCCTGTAGTAGTTATCAATAAAAATATCCCCCCATGGTTGTCCGTGAAGAATTAACATTTTATCTTGGCTCTCATAGTTCCTAGAAGAAGACACTTAAATAATATAGATGTCTACTTATAACCACTGGTAGAAGAATTGAAGGAATTATGGGATTGGATAAAGGTATACGATTTATCAAGACACATCATAGGAGAGAGGAGTTTCAGATTGTATGGAATATGTGCTTACACAACACATGATTATCGAGGTTTAGGAGTTTACTCTGGTAAATTACATGTTTATCGATTTTTTTATATGCATAACAATATTCTTTCTCATATTAGTTATTTAATCTGTTTTAATTGTTCTTATCTTCGTGATATTATTTAATGTGCCATGCATATAAATTGTATACAATAATCTCGTAGGCCTTGTAACAAAAGGGTATTTTGGATGTAAATGTTGTGGACCATATCTGAGAGCTAGATGGCCTAATGACCTATGAAAGCTAGTGTATGACTGCTCCAGGGTATTCCTCCTAGAAGAACACCCTTACAGAAGAGCATCATCCACCTTTAATGGTAAACGAGAGACAACCCAAAGGCCTCCAATAATGACACTAGCTGAATGGCTTAGAGAATATGAGAGAGAGAAGGAGAAGGAGTTCATAGAAATTTTCAATTCAAATGGGGAGCCTATGTTCATTTATCTAGAATTCTTCGACACCTATTTTGATAAATTTCCCATTGGGATGAAAAGGAAACATGTCTTTTATAACCTCCCATATTGGGAAAATCTTAATACTACCCACTTATTAGATCTCATACATATATTTAAAAATGTTTCATCTTATTTATTTAGGCACATATCACTGAAAAAAGTGACACATTGGTTGTTAGGAAAGATCTTATTACTTCAAAAACTAAAAAGAAACATTGGCCAAGACGATTAGAATGTACAAGACTAAAGGCATGCATTGGTCCCTCTAATTCATGGTATTTCAAAGAAGATGATGTCCCATGGATTTTAAAAACATATGATCTTTCTTTGGCAAAGGAAGTTATAATGGGTGTGAAAGTTTCATCTTCATACAGGTCTTCACTATGATGCTGCTTCATCGTGGATGACCATTTTTTGGGGTTGAAATTGCATGACCATTGAATCTTCCAAGAGTACGTATAATGTCAAAAGAATTATTTTATTATTTTTTATATTAATAAATTTTATGCCATGCAGGGATCATAAAAAAAAACTAATTTTCCATATTATTGCATGTGTTGGATCATGTAAAAGGAGATTCATGTGGCTAGCATTCCACGGTGGCATAAAGAGATAGTTGAGATTGTTTGTATGTTTGAGAAGGAACTATCGATGAGTTTCATGGACTCGCAGGTTAATCTTCTAATCCACCTAGTAGATGAGGTTGAAGTAGTTGGGGTGGTTTCTTATCGTTCGATGTTCTTCTTAGAGAGGTACCTGAAGAAATTGAAAGTTTTTGTTCGACAAAGGGAAAAACCAGATGGTTCTATAGGAGAGGGGTACATATCGTATGAGTATTTCTGTTATGCTAGTGAGTACATCAAGAAGATCGACAACAGAGCAGGTGCAGTGGTTTGGAATGATGAAAGGGTTGAAGACAAAGGAGAGGGTAAAACACTTAATAAAGAAAAAACAACCTATATGATGCAGGAGCATTAGGCTCAAGACAATATTTTGTATATAGATAGACATAGTGGGGTCTCATGGTTTTAACTTCCTATGTAATTATTCATATTTGAGTAATTTATGGTTAAATGTAGAGAGAGGAATCATAACTTCCCTTGCATGATTAGAGGACAGGAGAAGTTGATTAGAATGTGAAGAGTCAGTTCAGAGCAGTTAGGGAGTTAGAATAAGTTTAGAAATGTGGGAGTTCAAGAGTTTGTTGAGTCATCAAAGGATATGCATTGATTCTTTAGCATTTTTGTATAAAACTAAGTCTCAAGTGCAGAGTCCTACAGATCTGCATAGAGCTACATAGAGCTAGAAAGCCAGAGAGGCAGAGTAGGGAGAACAGAAGGCCATCGAATAGAAGACCTGGCCTGAATAGGAGGTTTTGTAAGTAATTTCAAGATTATATTATGAAAGAACTGTTTCAGTATTACATGTGCATCGGTTGAGTAATTTTCTGTGTGAAATGCCTAAATCTCTGTGAACCATGTATGAGTAGGACTTTGTAATTTGTTTAAGAGTTTGCCTATATACTCAGTGATGAGAGCGTGTGAGGACCAATGTGATAACCCCTGTGCTAATGGACATTGTTAATGTATTGATTCAATTCAAGATATAATTGCATGAGAAATGCATAATGAGAATCTTTGTGTGAATGCTTATATTCATGAATGCTTGTAGATATATGCATTTTGTGTATGTAGTGAATGTATGATTGTCTTGTGTGAAGAGGCCAATTGTATCAAAGGTCCTTTCGGAGGTTGGTGGGAATCACTGTGGAGAATTGTGAAGCTCTGTTGGGAGAGCGAGCTACGGTCATGCTCCATGTATAGAGGGCGTATTAGCTCTGTCTGTCAAATTTAAAGCATGTTCTATTGTTTTTTGAACAAGACAATATAAAGAAGGGGTTTCCCTATTGAAAGAAAGACCCACGAGTTGAATAGAAGTAATGAAGTAAGTTAAATAATGAGAAATCTCAGTTACACTATTCATTTACCAGAAGCGGGTTCGGAAATCCATACCAACTTTGTCGTACCATTTTTGGTTCGGAGAAAAACCCCTTAAAAAAAACGCTATCTATGTCGTGAGTTGATGCGTGGCCACTGGTGGTTTGGGAAAACCGTTTTTATCGTGCAATTTGGATGTGTTAAAGCTCAGGAGTAAAACTAACGCGATATGCATTTGTTTCCATTGGATCATCAGAGTTGAAGCGATAAGGTTGAGACCGTCGGATGAGAGGGGCAGTTTAACTACCGAGACCCATTTTCACTGCATGAATTGGAGGATTAACTCCATGCATTTTGATCGCGTGAATGTCGTTGGATGAGTGAGTGGTAGCGCGATAAAACCACAGCCATTGGATGGGCGTGCAGGTTTAACAAAGGTATGGTCAATGTTATTTACATTGACATATGTTTATTTATTTTATATGTGGCCCGAGCATTATATGAAGTCCAGGGTTATAAAGTTCAATGGTATCATTGAATGTTAGCATGGGTGAATGTTATTTTATGCCGGTGTTGGGGGTTAACCGAGGTATGTATACCTTTATGTGGTTGAATGACATTTAAATGTGAATGGGCTTGGGTTTAAGGTGTTTCGGGCCTGGAACTTGTCATAGAGAGTATTGGCCGGATATAATTCAGAAAAGCAGGTTTAGCCTATAGTTGGAATATTATAAAGGAAAATAACTATCCCGCATATGCAAAGTGGGTTGTTGTATGGAGCTATGATTAGAAACCGAGGACTGAAGTAAAGGTGAGTTGGTAATTTCTGAAGGCCTAAGATTAATCTGAAGCGTAATGAATTTCGAATAGTTGATTCGAATTTTCATGAGATGGGTTTTATGGTTTATTAGAAAGTGAAGCTTCCACACATAAAATTAAATTTCTAGACTGAAATTAGAATACTTGAGATTTACATTTTTAAAAATTGAGGGCCTTTTTGGAGGATAAATTAGGAATGCATTTTATATGCAACAAACAGGGGGGACTGTGGGTTTTACCCATTATCAAGTGTTATCAGAGCTAGAATAACTCTTTCAGAATTAATTTTTGAAATGCATATGTAAAGAGACAATGAAGAAAGTTGGTTTTCAAATCCGTTTGACAGGAATTGAAGGTTTGAATAAGCATACAGCGAAGGTTGAAAGTTCAGATGTGTAGAATCTGAAGCTGAAGATAAGGTGTCTTGAAGATTGCAGCAGATAGAGATGCAGTGTAGGTGAAAGAAGAAGCAAGATCATTCAGGAATCTTGGGAGGTGAGTTGATGCACCTTATTTGACTCTGGTTTGAATGATTTGTTTGTAGAATGCAGAGTGCAAGCAATTGAGGAAGAAATCTCAACGAAGGAAGATCAAAGCTTTGAGAGCAGTGATAGAAGAGTCCAGCAAGGGATTCTGAGTGGAAGAAGTGTGGCAGAACCTAGAAGATTCCCAACAGAGGTTAGATGAATGAAGAATAGATGTGTTCATGAGAAGTTGCAGAGTGAAGCCTAGAGAGAGCAGAAGAGAGTTTTGAGAAGGTTCTCGCAGAAGGGGACTAGTACTTACAAAAACCTAGATCCGGAGGAAAGGATTGGTGAGGTAAGTTGTAGCAAGAGAGCTTGCTGTTGTAGAGGCTTAGTGTAGCTTTTGAGTGAAGAACTCATGGAAGAGAAAATGGCTATTCGTAGCCATAGCAAATATTGTAGAGGTTCTGAGAGAGGCAAAAATAGAAGAGTGAGGGAATATGCCAAGTAAATGGCATGAGGAAGAAACTCACTGATGAAGAATATTGGAAAGTGATAGCTGAGATCATAGAGCAGTTCAAAAAAGTGGAACTGATGATAAAGGAAATCTAGAGAGTGGGTTGGCTCATGAAGAAGAAGGTGAAGTGGCAGAGGCTACAAATGAAGAGAGAGAAAATGATAAATGCTCAGCTGAAAGAGAGATTACTTAAGATGATTGAGTATCTAGAGAAGGACTTGAAGACTAAAAATTCAAGTGAGACTGAGAGGTCAAATGGCTTTACATCGGAGAAATTTTATATGTTTGCAGGAAGAACATATGGAGAAGACCAAACTGATGATGTTGTCACTAAGGAAGAAAATGGAGCAGCTAGATGTTTTGAAAATTTCCATGCACAGTTGGAGAAAGGTTATGCTTTCCAACATATTGGAAGCAGAGGAGATTTAAATTATGATTATGGCCAGAAGCTGGAGGTTGGAAAACTTGAAGAGACTGAATAAAATACCATTGAAGAATCTCTTAAGTGTATAGAAGACTTGGGACAACAAGAAGATTTAATGATTGAATCATCAAGGGAGACCATGAGGTCTTATGTTTTTACAACTAACAAGTTGTGTGTGAATGCAGGAATTGATGAAGACAGTTCATATGATGAAACTATGGTAAATGAAGCTGACTGGTGCTAAGCAAGATATGATGATTATCTTTCTGAAGAAGATCATATTGTGTTACTGCAACAAAATGAATTCATAAATTCCTTATTTAATAAAAGAGATTGCTTCAATGAGGGCATGCCAGTTATGTCTGGAGATGATAAGCCTGATAATGAGAGATTTCTTTTATTTAATGGCCAAGTGAAGAGTGATGGATAGATTACTAAAGCTATTACAGAGATGGAAGATCATAATTCTATTATAATGAAGGCGGAAGAGATAGTGACAGCAGGAAACTTGACTTGTGGAGACTGTATGAATGTTTTCCTAGATGAGATGATAGGATTGTGGCGTGAGTTAAGTTTTCTAGAGAAAAGGACAGAAATATAGAGAGAAGATGTTCAGATTGTAAAGGAAGAGATGACTGAGGATGAAGAAGTTCATTTTTAGGAACTAGAGCAGAGGGACATCCTTGAAGAGAATGATGCAGAGGAGAGACTAACAAACAGTCTCAAGGATTTGAATCAGCATATTAATGTGCTGATAGAGAAGGAAATAAATTTAGGACAACATACTTAGATGCTGGCAGAGGAAGAAAGGCACTGAGGCCTTGTGATTTTTGTTTTGACAATTGTTTTGTGAATGCAGATTCTATTGATGTTGAAGGGAAGTTGATACCATTGGATAGTCAATTGAGGGAGGAGGAGAACTCTGTGGGAATGTTTAATCCATGGAATGAAGAAATTAAGTTGTTGAATCAACATGATTCTATGCAAAAGAGGGAACCTCAATTTCAGAATTGGGGATTGCAGAATGTGCAGACATAATGGAATGAAGACAAGGAATATTTTCTGAGTCTCAGAAAATACTTAGAGCTGCAGAAAGAGGAATTGGTGATTGAATCATCAGTTGATACCATTGGCTCTTGTGGTTTTGAAACTGAAAATTTGGTTGTGTTGACAGGTATGGAAGAATAAAATACATCTTTTGGAGTTTTCTTGAATGAAGATGAGATGCTAAAGGAAGGTGAAATAGTCATGTCTCCTGCAAAGGAACTTGTTATTTTTGTAGATCACAAGGGAGAGTTGGCTTGTCTGAATAGCCAAGAGAAGACTGTAACGTAAACTTTTGGGGCTACTACAGTAGTAGAGAATTAGAGTTTGACTCTGATAGAAGATGAAAATGCAGAGTTTGAAGAACTTGATTTGATTGGCAGAATCAATTAAGAAGATGAAAGACAATTAATGAAGATTGTCAAGGAAGAAGAAGAAAAACATGCTGAAACAAGTTTGTAGCATATTGATGATATGGTTATACAAGAGATATGGCTGAAATATTTTCTGAAAACATTTGGAGTAGAGAATGAAATGGCAGAACAACAGCTTGGAGTATTACTGGAAGAAATGTTGGAGCAACAAATTGAAGTGTTTCCAGAAGAGGATAAAGAGACACAAAGATTTTATAATTTTGATGTTTGTCTTATGATTCCAGGTACTGAAAGAAGGACTAAAGGATGTTTAATCCAGAATAAGAAAAGAGATGGTGATAGTGACTGGCAATTTAAATACCAGTCTAAAGAATTGCTGAAGTTGGAGACTGAAGAAATTGTCATGAGTAACAATCAGGAAGATATTTTTAGCAGAAGACAAGAGGGTATGGATGATTGGGAGGTAGTAAGAAGAGCTACATATACAACTCAATCTAGCACAAGAGCTAAGGCAGCAGCAAGGACTGAACAAGCTAGGGCTCAGCAAGAAAAAGAAGCAGTAAGAGTTCAACAAATAAGAACTCAACAAGCAGAAACAAAAGTAGAAGTTTATCAATCAAGGAGGAACAATATCCAAAAAGTCATAATACATATTAGACAGAGAAATTGAATTTATAAGAAACCTGATGGTAAAAGTGTCTTAGAGGAAGAGAGTAGCAAGAGAAAAAAGAAGCAAAAGCAGTAGCAGAAGAAAGACAAAAAGAGAGTGTAAGATTACAGCCAGTGGAGCAAGATAGAATAAGATAAGGAATCCTGGTGAAGTATAGAAGAATGTTGTAGTAGATGATCAGCTGCAAAACAAAGTGTGGGATCTAGGAAGACAAGGATGAAAGCACATGATCAGGAGATCATGAATCATTTTAACCTGGGGATTCTGATGCAGGAGCATTAGGCTCAAGACAATATTTTGTATATAGATAGACATAGGGGGGTCTCATGGTTTTAACTTCCCATGTAATTATTCATATTTGAGTAATTTTTGGTTAAATATAGAGAGAGGAATTGTAACTTCCCTTGCATGATTAGGGGACACGAGAAGTCAGTTAGAATGTCAAGAGTGAGTTTAGAGTAGTTAGGGAGTTATACTAAGTTTAGAACTATATGAATTCAAGAGTTTGTTGAGTCATCAAAGGATCTGAATCGATTCTTTAGCAGTTTTGTATAAAAATAATTCTTAAGGGCAGAGTCCTGTAGACCTGCATAGAGCTGCATAGAGCTAGAAAGCCGGAGAGGTAGAGTAGGGAGAATAGAAGGTATGGCCTTAATAGGAGGTTTTTTAAGTAATTTCAAGATTATATTATGGAAGAATTGTTTCAGTATTACTTGTGCATCAGTTGAGTAATTTTCTGTGTGAAATGCCTAAATCTCCATAAACCATGTATGAGTAGGACTCTGTAATTTGTTTAAGACTTTGCTTGTATACTCTGTGATGAGAGTGTGTGAGGACCAGTGTGATAACCCCCATGCTGAGGGCCAGTGTTAATGTATTGATTCAATTCAAGATAAAATTGCATGAGCAATGCATAATGATAATCTATGTGTGAATGCTTATATTCCTAAATTCTTGTAGATATATGCATTCTGTGTATGTATTGAATGTATGATTGTCTTGTGAGAAGAGGCCAATTGTATCAGAAGTCCTTTCTGAGGTTAGTGGGAATCACTGTGGAGAATTGTGAAGCTCTGTTGGGAGAGTGTGCCACGGTCGTGCTCTGTGTATATAGGGAATATTTGCTCTGTCTGTTGAAGTGAAAGCGTGTTCTATTTTTTGTTGAACAAGACAATATAAAGAAAGGATTTCTCTGTTGAAAGCAAGACCCATGAGTTGAATAGAAGTAAGGAAGTAAGTTAAATCACACGGAATCTCGATTACACTGTTCATTTACCAAAAGTGGGTTTGGAAACCCATACCACCTTTGTCGCACCACTTTTGGTCCGGAGCAATAACCCTTCAAAAAAAAACATGATGTATGTCCTGAGTTGACGCGTGGCCACTCGTGGTTTGGGAAAACCCTTTTTATCACGTGATTTGGATGCGTTAAAGCTTAGGAGGAAAAATAACGTTATATGCGTTTATTTCCATTGGATCATCGGAGTTGAAGCGATAAGGTTGAGACCGTCAAATGAGAGGGCCAGTTTAACTGCCGGGACCCATTATCACCACGTGAATTGGAGGATTAACTCTATGTAGTTTGATCACGCGAATGTCGTTGGATGAGTGAGTGGTAGCGCGATAAAACCACAACCATTGGACGGGCACGCATGTTTAACAAAGGTATGGTTAGTGTTATTTACATTGACATATGTTTATTTATTTTATATGTGGCCCGAGTATTATATGAAGTCCATGGTTATAAAGTTGAATGGTATCGTTGAATGTCAGCGTGGGCGAACGTTATTTTATGCCGTTTTTGGGGGTTAACCAAGGTATGTATACCTTTATGTGGTTGAATAACATTTAAATGTGAATGGGCTCAGGTCTAAGGCGTTGCATGCCCAGAACCTGCCATAGAGAGTATTGGTCAGATATAAGTCCGAAAAGCCAGTTTAGCCTATAGTTGGAATCTTATAAAGCGAAATAACTGTCCCGCATATGCAAAGTGGGTTATTGTATGGAGATTTGATTAGAAGCCGAGGAGTGAAGTAAAGGTGAGTTGGTAATTGCTGAAGACCCAAGATTTAATCTGAAGTGTAATGAATTTCGAATAGCTGATTCAAAATTTCGTGAGATGGGTTTTATTGTTTATTAGAAAGTGAAGCTTCCACACATAAAATTAAATTTCTAGTTTGAAATTAGAAAACTTGAGATTACCAGATTTAAAAATTGAGGGAATTTTTGTAGGATAAATTAGGAAGGCATTTTATATGCAACAAACAGTGGGGACTGTGGGTTTTAGATATTATCATTATAATTGTTCAAATTTACACAAAGTAAATATTCATGTTGAACTTTGATATAATGTATATTTTGATCTCTATGTACTATATAATTTCGTTTTGATTTCATCAATGAATGCAAAAATTGAAGCAATCAATAAATTCATTCTTTACAATTCCGAATTGACACAACCATAGGTCACATTGTATGAACAAAAGAGGATGAAATGGGATAGTGACAGGAAATAGATCAGGCAATTGAATGGCATAACTATTCGTTATCTTGATCATTTAAAAGAAAATATGCCAAAAACATGCCCCAACAATTAGGTTTCTGACCAATTCAGAGAGAAATACGATGCAACCGGTCATTACCCGCATGCTGAAGAGGAAGCTCTAAACATAGGGATTGGGTGCACCAACTCAGTAATAATCTATTTAATTTATATGTACATTTGAAACTTAATAATGAACCTTTCAAATGTAGTTACATCTATATTTCATATTTTAACTGTTTGGTTACTATAAGACACATGACACTACGATTTTTTAACTTCTTAATAGGTTCATTTGTTCCCATATATATGGGAATATGGACACCATTTTTGCACATAAAATTCCGATGATGGACACATGACACAAGACTGTGGAGTTGAAGTCGAGTTCAATCAATCTAGTCGATCTAGCCACTGTGATAAAAACCTAGTACAAGGGGTGTTAGGTTACGTCAGAAAGATACAAGAGATCATTGAAGTGCATTTCTCTTCTTTCCGATGTCTTACTTTTAAGTGCAAGTGGTGGGACACGTTTGATCGGAATAATGTGAAGGAATATCGCGACAGTAGGCTGATATGTATCAACTGTAGAAAGATGTGGGGTTAAGCTAAGGAGACCTATGTTATCCCCAAACACTTCAACCAAGTTTTTTTTTACCAAAATGTGTTGGATAAGGATTGGTGGTTCGTATTGATACATGGCCTAGATCAAAACATATTTTTGAGAAAAATAGTGTTATCATGCCAAGTGAGTTGGAAGATAATGAGGGTGATCATGAGAACATAGAGTGATATATTACATGTGTTATTTCATCAATGTTTATACTTTTTAAGATGGGTTTTTTATAAAGTAGAGGATTTAATTACCTTATAACATATACGACTCTTTTTTTCGAAACATTATAATATGTATTTTCAATTAATTGGTAATTTGAATTGTGTTAATGTTAAAATCAATATTTCACTAGAAAATTTGCAATTATGTTAATCTCAAAAACAATGGTGTACTCTATAAAGTTATTTTTTTCAGTATATTGTAAGATCATAATAAAATAATGATAATTCTAAAGTACATGAATTTATTTGCATTATTTTCTAAACTTTATTATATTAAAAAAAATCATATTATTCTAGATTTATTATTTTACAATTATTTACAATTTTACAAATTTACAAACCTAAAAATTTTAATAAAATCATTTCACATTAATACAAATAAAATTTCACAAATATTTTACATACAATTAGAATTAGAATTACAATTACAATTACAATTACAATTCTACAATTTCACATACAATTACAATTAAAATTACAATTACAATTTTACAATTTACATACAATTACAATTACAATTAGAATTTTACAATTGCACCGATTTCACTGTAGTAGAATTAAAATTTTACAAATATTTTATATACAATTAGAATTAGAAATAGGATTAAAATTACAATTTTACAATTTCTCGTACTATTACAATTAAAATTACAATTACAATGACAATTTAAATTACAATTACAATGACAATTTTAGAACTTTACATACAATTACAATTATAATTACAATCATTTCACATTAATACAATTAAAATTTTACAAATATTTTACATACAATTACTATTAGAATTAGAATTAGAATGTTACAATTTCACATACAATTAGAATTAAAATTACAATTACAATATTTATAATTATAATTTTAGAATTTTACATACAATTACAATTACAATTACAATCAATTCACAATAAATTAAATATCACAAGTACAATTAAAATTTTACAAATATTTTACATACAATTACAATTACAAATACAATTACAAGTTTAGAATTTTACGTACAATTGGAATTACAATTACAATCATTTCACAATAAATTAAATATTACAATTAAAATTAAAATTTTACAAATATTTTACATACAATTACAATTACAAATACAATTACAATTTTACAATTTTACATACAGTTAAAATTAAAATTTCAATTACAATCACAACATAATATTTAATAAATATCATTGTTTAATATTAAATAAAATAAACATCATGATCATGATAACCATCGTACAAACATCATATTCGACTAAAAAACACATTCAAATTCGCTAATATCATCTAATCATCGTGATTATGATCATCTAACAAAACACAATTAGCATTGTATAACATCATCACGACACAAACATCTAATATACATCTCATGTCAAATAACTGCTATCACATACACATCTATTTGCAAGTTGAACATTAAATGTACATATCTAACGTGACCTAAGAATATACACATCATGATGATCACCAACATCTAAATTAAGTACAATTGCAACATGAACATAAAATACATGGACTATATATATATAAAACTGTATAATGTGAAAAATATACAACTGTAATATAAATGTCAAATATCAGCTAACGGTACATCGTGATCAATAGTAGTACTAGTCGAGGAATGCTTAGTCAATGGTGCAGCCTCGAAAAGCTCTACAGATAGAGGTCGATCATTACGTGCTTGTTGATCTGATGGTGCCTCACACTGATCAGGATAAATTGTCCGCTTCTCATGATGACTTGACATGTATGGTCTAGCCTACTCATTATCATGAGTACTGCTGGATGCTGCAAGATACTGATCATGATGAATCGACATGGATTGTCCAGCCTGCTCATGATCATGAATGTTGGGACTGGTAGTCTAAAAAGGCTGACTCGACGTTGATGTTCAGCCTACTCATGATCATGAGTTTTGGTTGCTAATCTGTGGCGCGAGGTGAACGATGATCAATCCTCTCATTTTGATCATCAGATGATATGTCGCTACTTGACTGTCGACCTCGTACTATGTCTTGATCGCGCCTACGTCGAAAGGCCCTCCTCAACCACGTAACCAAGATGGTAGCTCCTACGAAATGTCACATCAGTCTGTACATGTCACGCGTCATGACTCTCCGCATTTGTACTAGCCTAGCATTGACCTCTATTTCTCTGATAGTGGCAGGACTAACTCCCAACTCCACAAACAGTGCACAAAGCTGGTCTCCCAACTCCATCCTCAATCTACTGTTAAGCCTATGCCTCAAAAAAGGCGGTACCGGTGCACCATGAAGAGTAGGTCTGTCTACATCGGCTTCATCCTTGGCATCTCCCATCTCCAGATATTGATCAAGATCTACACCGGGATCATTTGGTGGTGGTGGCATCTCATCGCCATCAAATGAACCAATCTGAAAAATATATATAAGTACACAACAATAATAAGACAATTTCATTAAACAATTTAATAAAAGCATGTTAAAGAACATGTTAGAATAAATTTAAATAAACCAGTAATATTACCTCTATCATCCATCAGCTCATCATATGTGAAGAGGATCTTGGCACAATATTTCCAATCCAAACCATCATATAGATAGGGGACCAGAATGAAGGGATGCTCATCAACATTGGTTAGCAACTCCAATGCATCATGCAATATCCTCACGGAAAACTCTGACTTGCCCTTATTGGGCATCATCTGTCCCTAGAACTACATCCATACAAGCAACATCCACCTACAATTCTCTCGAAAAAAGTAGCCCTCATCTCTAGAAACCTCTCAAAAAATAAAAAAATAGCTCTCAAGCAAAAGGGAAGTTCACCCTCCCTTGTGCCTGAGCATGACATCTATTTAAAGCTGTACAAAACTACTGCAAAAAAATGGTAGACCACCTCACAAGTTGCAGCACCTATAACAAAGAATCAACATAAAATAGAAGTAGGAAACTAATGTGTTGCCCGTCATTGGTATTGTGTGAAATGGTCAAAATTAGTAGTGAGAGGAGCCTCACATCCTCTCTACAAAATGAAGCAATTCATAACTAACCTCCGGAGACCTGAAAATATGAAGGAGAGAATATATCTGTGCTAATGTATCTCTGGGAGTACACCAATTGACTCCCTGCTGCAGATCAATTGGGGACCTCTAGGAACGAGGTAAAATCCACCCCTCTAATCGATCGACCAGTAATGAAATAGATTTCCTCCTCTGTGGGCGAGTACCACTGGTTAGGAACAACTCGGAAAGCCTATAGGTGGGCATTCCATGGCCCTTTACGAATGTAGCGTCCTCATAGAACTTGAGGATGCCTCTCTCCCTTAGGAGCCCATGGTTCGTTGCTGTAATAGGGCAAGGGTACGTATCTCTCTCCCTCTCTTATGCCTCCAACAGGAAAACTATATTATACTGGTCCGCCTCTTGTTACTGTTGTACCCTCTCTTCTCTCCTTTGATATTGCTGAATGATTGACATATCAAATAGAATTTTTTTATTAGATGAGACATGTATTTAGGAATATACATATATAATTAAAAAAAAATAGTCAGTGCGCCACAAAAACAGACATGCATTGGCAACAGTGCATCTTTTTTGGTCGCGCACCAAAGGAAGTGCACCAAATTTTTTTTAGCACACTGGCCTCCTGGAATTGTTACAAGGTCAATGGTGTGGTGCTATAATAGACTGTATCATTGACTATGTCAAGTTCCGGGGGCATCGGTGCACTGACAAAATTACCTGCCCCAGGGCAGATATTTCTGTCAACAGACTGCATTTCTATAGTTCGACATGGTCAACGGTGTAGCTGGGTGACTGACCGCACCACAATTTTTTTAATTTTAAAAAATCATGGTGTGCCATTTCGGTACCACCCCAGAACCGGTGCAGATACCGTTAGCACCGGTTGTGGTGACAACGGTAAATTTACAGGCAACACTATGAACCGATGCGAGCTGAACGACTCGAGCGCACCGCGCAAGAAATTGATTTTTTTTTTTTTTTTTTAAATAAGGTGAATTTTAAGCTATTTTAGAAAATTGATCCTCTAAAAAGGTTTAATTATGGAAAATCAAGTAAAATAGCTATACATATTGCTGTTGAGGAGGCATATTGGCTGTAGAATTTGGAAAACTTAATTTTCCCACCATTTTGCAAAATTCGAAATGGATATCGTGGGCAATGGACAACAGCAGTGTGTGTAATGGAATCACCGATGGCAGGGCACCTGATAGAAGGTAAATTTTCACCGGTGCTTGAGAGATCTAGACCACTGAAAAGTGAAAATGCAGATTTTTGGCAGTAATTTGTTTTTTATTAACCCTGTTCCGGTGTGTGGGTTTTATAGGCGCACTGGTGCGATTCCTTAAAACCACACCGAATTGTTTCTGCTTTGGCGTAGGGTTTTAGGACGCACCCATGTTGAATATTTGTAGAGCACCAGTGCGCTATAGTAATGAGATGGAGAGGGCGGGTTTGTACCGAGTGCACGGTGTCCTAGTGTGCCAATTTTTTGTGCGCACTGGTGCTTTCTCGAGTTGAACGCATCGGTGTGATTTAGGATGATAAATGCACTGGAATAAAAACATCCGCAAAAACCTCCTCCCATCAACCTCCTGTAGTAACCTCCTCTAAAAATGGATTTCTAGGCTATTTTTATAAGAGTTTCCTCAAAAACATCTGCTAGAGGGTCTTTTCCTTGTAGTGATTGTACTTAAACAATGTATCTAATTTATAATTGGAATTTTTTTTTATCATATTCATGATGGATATAGATGTAATTGTATCTCACTTTCAGATTTTATAATGAATTCCTTAGTTTTTAATCATTTCATATAATATATGTCAATCTTTAGAATTATCTTGTTTTTAATACTGGCTTACTTGGTTAATTTGTTAGTAGTTGTTGCATGTATCAATACTTTATACCTAAATGTATTTGTAACTCCACTTTGTGTCTCTCCTTCTCTCGTTATATACATGTTGTCTTATTTACTTTACTTTTCTACATATATGCATAAATACCCAGTAATTATTATCAGACCATAACCCCTTGGGTTTATAATTTCACATACTATAATTGTATCTACTTACAATAACTTGTTTATGTGTGAAAGACTTTATCTACATTGTATTTACTTACAGTGATGAAACTTTACATTACACATTATTAATATTGTATATATTATTAACCATGTACATTCCATAAGTATATAACATGGCCTTACTTTTAGTATTGATATTGTATGTAACAATAACCAGATATATACTATTAAAATAATATTAATCCATATTTTCAAGGTATAATTTTGTTTATTAATTTAGACCAAAACTCTAATCTAACCTTTCCTAACAACATAAGAATTTAAATATGAAATCACAACACATGGCATACCAATTTGTAAAGATGATTTTTCCTCCCAACCACGAGCTTCTGCTCAGATCTCTCCCACGAGCAGAGATTGATATTCCCCAGTGTTTACTACCTCTTGTCACACTAGTGATGGCACTTTTAAGACAACTTTCCCCCAACAATTTTTCATAACGATGTGCCATTATGGGTTCTTGTTTCCCATAGCATAGGATTTTATTTTAGTTTTTTCCACAAAACTTTACTTTAAAACTCCCTTTTCCTCAATACAATTTTTCTTACCTCTTCCCAGTAACTTTCCTCTTTATTGGGGATTTGTATTAGATATTTTTCTCCCATCTAATTTAAATATTTTTATTTTTCTCCAAGGGATTTTTTTGGAGAATTTTGGGAAAGTTTGAAATTATATCCTATCCACATGGATAATAATTTCATGATCTAAGTTACTCTATCTTTACAAAATTTCCATAACATCATACATAATTATTAATTTAAAATAATTTTTCCAACAACATAATTGTTCCATAGCTCCACCTAGACCTTGGTCTTACTCTCATAAACATAAAGTTGTAAATTAAGGGTATTACATTACTCATGCACCGAGCTTCATCAACATTACTCTTTCCCAAGCCAATTCCAAAGAATAAAAAAAAGGGAAGCACAAGGAAAAAAGAAAATAAAATCATCAAAACCAACAGCAATACAACATGAATTAGAAGACTAGTAATAAACATCATGACTCAATCCCCATTGTTCCCAGATCTTCCAATGGAAAGAGAAACCTAATCCTTTTCAAATATTTCATGGCACTCTATTTTACATGTAATCCCCTACATCATACTGTCGTAAACACATAGTTGTCAGTGCAAAAATAATCATAACAACAACCTAGTTACCTTACCTTGTTTTTGCAATCACGCTACCTTGTAACTAAACACATGTGTTAGCCATATGTATCAACATTAGGACAACATATATATATATATTTGAATTCAATTTTTATGAAGAGTAACAACCATATCATAATTAAACAACAATTAAAATCATAATACTAAAATTAACTCACAGTTAAATCCAAGTAAGTATCGATTGTCTCAGGATATCATGTGTTATTAGAATCATTGTAAAACAAGACCACTACCTTGTGAAATATTATAGACACATTCTCATATCATACAATTAATAAAACATTCAACAAACTATAAATATATTATGTTAGTAAATCAACTAGACGACATAATAGACACCAAAAACTCAGTAGCAGATAAATGACCTAATCAAATTATGAAGCAACAAGTAAATGACATAAGCAAACTCATACCTTAATGTATATTATGAGAGGTTATCATTTATTCACAATCAATCTAGATTAGCATGATATGAATTCCCAACATACCAATTCAATAAACTATAAGGTCATGATCAAATATCTAGATAACATGTTCACGTCATAAGCTCATAAACAACTATCATTACCGCATAAATTTCACATATACACAATTATTCTAGATTAATACAACTTTCTGTCATAAGTAGGTTGAATCATGCTTTGATTTCATAACCCTAACTATCAAGTCACGAGCATGTAACAACAAAACGTTATATATCATGCTCATCAGCAGCATGTAACCTAATCATCAAATTAATAACATGCCTAAATAACCAACGCATGTCCCTATAATCACACTATTCAACTCAAATTTATCATAACACCAATAATATATGAGGCATACACATAACATTAATGCATATGACTACACTACTCAGCTAGAATTTATCATACATGTAACCATAATAATAATATAATGACAAACACAGAAGTAACCCTAATGGTTACAATAACCATGAATCACATACATAAATGCCAAGCATACAAACATGTATGAAGATATTCTCTTGCCTCAACAACTGATGTTGCAACTTCACCTTGATGATCAACATCTCCTGCTCTATCTTAACCAACACGCTAGCATTATAATATACAAATATCATCCTGATAACATAATTACATAGAATGACCTTGTGCACAACAACTTTCACCAAACGAATGCAAGCTTGACAATATGCACCCACGTGACATGTATAACCAATCATGAATAACCAATGCATGTCCCACATATAGCATCACATAAGCAAGCATATATGGATAACACTAAACCATGACCAACATGTGACTTACCATAAACAAGAAATGCATGTACAAAAAGTAATAATATGTAAGAAAGTGCGCACGAAAAATACACAAGAATAAGAAACACATAACCAGTCATACACTCATCACAAATTGTTAACCACCACAACACCAACACTTGAATGGTGAAACCACTACCACTATGGATAACAAAACATGGATTCAACAAGCATATGTATACCACAAGCATACTAAACACATTTTCAGTCAACATAATTGCATTATCAACACACAACCCATCTAGTAAGAGAGTCAAACCACGCTGTGATACAACTCTCTAATACCCTCTTCCCATATATACCCCAAGTAACTAGCTAGTAGGCAGAAACATGCGGTGAGAGGCTATTAATGTGAGATTCAACCTCCTAGATGACTTTGAGGAAGTAGAACAAATAGACACATGACAAACAAACCTTATGATGTACCATTGACATCCCTAGGAGGTAACCCAAGCCTATAGGACCTTGTTACCTGAGGGGGAACTAATGTTTCACGTATCTAAGGCATGTAAGGTCAAGGGAGCAATTATAGCCCTTAGCCACGGGACTTTGTTGTCAAGGACGAGGTTATGCCCTGAAAAGTTCAATATTATGCCTGCAACTATGAGGTACGTGCCACATTTTCAGCCCTTGAGCCCATGTCACTACCCTGAACATCCTCTAAATTCAGGAGAGGGTAAACAAATTTAAAAAAAATACAAGGAATAAATCACATCATCAGGATCTCATCCAACCCCACCCAACATTGAAATGAATTTCGTCAAACATGTCACAAACATTACATATACAAGTATAGACAATAGATTTAAACATGGGGGTCTCTTACATATATGGTAATGGATAAAAATAATGTCTCCCCTACATCATAAGCTATAATACAATCTATTTGACCATAGAGACATTGTGTACTAATTTTCAAGAAGAAAAATACATAGGGACATGCATCATCACTCATGAAATACATGCTTATAACGAACATATAAACAATATAAATAAAATGCATATATAGAAAATAAATCCATACATAAACAAATTCATTTCCATACTGAATACCAGAAGAATGAGTTATTCATTACTAAGTGTAAAACCAAACCAAATATTGGACTTCCACATTCCACCTGACCATAGATTGGTTGAGCCAAGTCTCACTTCATCTAATCACCCTAGTGCCATATTCTAAGCATTAATGTGGGACTTTATCAAACACATAAATCAACACCAAAATATGTCTCAAGATACAAAACCATTTCAACCCCAGAACCACTGATTCCACATCATAGTTGTCCATCAGTAACCATGATTTATTTATATCTATATAAGTTGTTGTAGGGCTCTAGAGTGTTTTTTCCACACATGGCTTCCACGACTAGTAACTTAGCCTAGACTATTACAGTCCTTCTAGAGCATTTATCCAACTGTGGATTCCAAGACTAGTAAATCAATGCACCTAGGGATTCTAGAGTGTTTTCCCAACCAAGGCTTCGATGACTAGTAACTGAACCGACATTTTTCCATCAGGCTTCCATAATGTTTGTCCAACCGAGGTTTCTAAGAACTAATAATTCATCCCAAAGCTACCAAAATTATGTGAATGAACAAGAAAAAAATGAACAGAAATAAAACCACTACACCATGGCTATCTAGGAAATGAGAAGGCCATGGAAACCCACATGCACACACCATGCATGCAAAAACTAGTGAGGGAACTATACATGCAACTCAGTACCTACACTGAGAACCTGTTGTAGATGCAGATCTCGATGTCCACCCACACTTTCCTTCTCTTAATTTGTTTTCTTACTCTAAATCACCATGTAACCAGACTCTTCAAGAGTGCTCTAATAAAACACTAAGTATCCAAGGATATGAGGAAGAGAGATAATAATGAGAGAGCTTGAAAAATGGGAGAAAATCTTAAGCCAAAATCTTACCAAATGATCCTCAGAAGCCTCTTTATCAATGAGGATCCTATTTTATTCCTTTTTCCTTATTTTCCTTCATTTTCCTCCTCATATGCAACCTATGACCTTTCACTTTCCTTTTCTCCTAATTTCCATTATTTTCATAATTAAAAATCCAATTAATGTCTCATGCATTTCCAAAGCCTTTTCTATTTCCTTTTCCTATTTCCTTTAGCCATAATAACCAAAGTGAACATACACAAGGGTTTTTTCCCACCATTTATCTTGGAATATGTGTCCCATCAACTGTGGTCCTATATATTTTTTACAAGGATTTTACAAGGATGTTACAGAACCCTCTCCCTTGGGGGACACTGTCTTAAGTGTTCAACCACACATATACCTCAGCAAAACTGCTGAAAGGAACACATGTGGCCGGTGGAGCTTTATAATTGATCTCGTTGCAGTATTTAGAATGAATAGCTGGCTGAAAAGAAAAAATCCATCATGACCATAATACCGTGTACTAGAGCTTTATAACACAGCCCATTATGGTATTTACAATAATATAAACATATACACATTTGGTCAACCAGTGAATAGAAGGATATGATGCTCGTATGAGAAACAAGGGAACACAGAGGCGCACAACTCCACCTGTAAAGTAATACCAGGATTCACCTCCTTCCCAAGGAGTCTAGAATCTACTACTAAATTCAAGGCTACATCCAATGTCCAACACTATAATCTTGCGTTGATGTCCTCTCAGTGAACTGTTACAGACTCATTGTTCCAAGGAACACTCCCAAAGTGCAGTTGATTCCATATAGAAATGATAATGACTAAAATAAATCCATCCCTGCCCTTCCCTTATCTTCTACGTAGTCCCTCGAGAAATGTGGTCACCCCTTTTGTGAAGTCACTCATCTCCAAGTTCCGCTGGCACCCCCATCCCGGGCAGTCCATCCTTTAGCAAGGCTTCCTCACATCGAAAGATTAAACAGCCAAAGAATAAACCTACCTCAAAACCATCATACTAGTCATAGCATGCTCATGGAAACCAATGGATACTATTTGGTACCAATTTCCCAGAATGGCCCTGCCCTGATGTTCTTTACCAGCAAATTGCTTCCTATTTGAATTCCTTTTCTTGTTCCTACTAATACTTGAAATCAATTTCAACCACCCAACCGGGAATTTCCATGCTTCCTATACCAAGAGAATAACTCCCATTAGGCTCAAAATAAAATGAAATAACTTCAAATCGCACCTGATTGGTATGTCGTTAAGAGGTACACTCCCAATCCTATTTACATCCTGTCACAACATGACAAACTGGTTGTTTGATCAAATAACCATGTATAAACATATCACATTTGATTAGCTCAAAGCATAACCATTATAGCTCAATATCATGAATCACACACAATCATCGTAAAGCATAATCATAAATCACATGTAACCATCATAACTCATAATCGTACATCATATGCATAATAAAAATAAAATAAAATACTGATACTCATCCTTCATCGATACTTACATTAGGCTTTGTTCTTCTTGTACACACACTAGATTGGTTTCCACAACCGACAAGCACCTACCTCCTTCTCTTCAATCACATACACATTCACACAGTGTACATCACAACACACAAAAACACATACTACATACACTTCCATACAATACATATTTTCACACCAACGTACGACACATACAACTACACCCAGTGTACTATACTGCATAATAAATAGGCCTACAGTGGCATACAAAACATACACCTACAACTGGTGTACAGTAAAACATAATACATACACCTACACCAGCGTACAACACATAAAACTACACCCAATGTACTATTCAACACAATACATACACCTATACAAAGTACAACACAACGAATACACATGTAACGATACCATGACTACACTATGCACATACATATTACTAGAGGCCCTCAACACAACATGTACAACATGCACACAGTACCACTTGTATTCAAGTATTATATGTAGAACATTTATACAACACCACATGTAGACAACACAACCTACACAATGTTTGAATAGCATCACATGTACACGGCACCATCAACACAATGTTTGCACAACACCAAATGTACACCGCACCACTTGTACAATGTGTACACAATACCACATGTACAAAACACAACATGCAAGATATGTACTTAAAACCACACATAAACAACGCTAGATGCATGACATGTAAACGACACAACCTCCACACAAAACCAATTGTACAACATGTACACAACACCACATGCATACAACAACATATGTACAATCATACACACATCACCATATGTATGTCACGCATACAACACCATATGTACATAACACTGCATATTTAACATCAAAGTAGTACCATATGTACACAACACCACATATCCAACATGCACACAATAACATATGCACACAACACCAGAAATCCAAGTTGCACACAATATAATATGTACACAACATCATGTATCTCACATGTACATAGCAAAATCTATACCTAGCACTACATATGGAATATACACACAACATCATATATACAACATGCATACAACATCATATGTACAAAATACTACATAACCAACATTAAACATCACCATAGGTACAATCACTTCATATACAACATGCACAACATATACACAACAATACTACCGCACATCCATAGATCACACACTAACCCCACAAAGCAACCCTACTTCTCCAAGCTTATCTTAGCATGCAGAAGATAACACTACTTTCACTTTGCTGATATACCGCTTGGAATTATCTCTCCATAACATAAACAGATGCATAACACATGCATACAATATCAATTCATGTCCACATGATACTCAACTCATATATGTGTCAGATTTACCTTTCCCATTTGACTCCTCATAAGAGCAAGAACCTATTCATGCCATTCACCTGTATGAGAAATTATTCCTCCAGGAGATTTCTCCCTGATAACCTTTTCATGCAGTGACATACATACATACATACATACATACATACATACATACATACATTTATCCATATATAAACACAAACATAATACTTATCACATCATAATTACCAGATAGAATAAGCTCTAGCCTAAGAGAAATTCTTTTACGTGCGCACAACATGCACAGCATTGAGAATGACAGTTACCGACATATCCAAGACATATTTCACATTAGATCCATTTTCTTTACCCTTTCATTTACTGTTATCATGTTTTTACTTCCACATTTCATTTACCATAATGGACCTAGACAGTTGAACTAATTTTCATATTATCTCCTTTCGTTGTGCTTACTCATGCATCGAGCTTCCTCAACCTTCCTCTTTCCTAAGTCAATTGCCAAGACTTAAAACACAAAAATTATAGCACAAGGAACTAAATAATAAAATCGTGGAAAACCAATACCAATACGACACCACAAACAAAGTGGCAAGGCCTTGGACTAGACATAAACAAAACCAGAAATCAAGCTCAAAAAATCACAAAATACCAAAAGAACAAGACCAGTAACAAACCACATGACTCAATCTCCATGGTTCCCAGTGCTTCCAATGGAAATCTCAACCCAAGAATTTTCAAAATTTCATGGAAGTATATTTGTCCATTCAATCCATGGCATCATATAGCCATAAACACATAACTATTAGTGCATAAACGACCATCACAACAAGCTAGTTATCTTACCTTGTTGTGCCAATCACGCTACATCATAACTAAAAACACGTGTCATCCATATGTATCAACAGTAGGATAACATATATATGAATTTGAAATCAAATTTTATCAATACTAACAACCATATCATAATCAAACAATAGTTAAAATAATAATACTACAACTAGCACATAGTTACATCAAAGTACGTATCAATTGTCTCAACACATAATGCATTATTAGAATCATACTAATATAATACCATTACCTCATGCAATATTATAGACACATTATCATATCATACAATTAATCAAACATTCAAAAAAATATATATGTATCATGTTAGTAAATCAACTAGAATACATAATAGACACAAAACACTCAGTACCAGATAAATGACCTAATCAAACAATCATGTATGAAGTAAATGACATAAGAAAACTCATACTGCAATGCATCTCAAGGGAGTAAATATTTTATATACAATCAATCTATATTAGCATGATATAAATTCACAACATATCAACCCAATCATAAATGAGGTCATGATATCTGTAACAATATCTCGCTAACATGTTCATATCATAAGCTCATAAACAATTGTCATTAATGCATAAAAATCACATATACAAAGTTAGTCTAGATTAATACAACCCACTATCATAATTAGGTCAACTCATGCATGAATGTCATAACCCTAACCATGAAGTCACTAACAAGTAACAAATATAAGTTATATATCACGTACATGAGCAACATGTAACCTAATAAACAAGTTGTAACATGTGTGACTAACCAATGCATGTCCATATTATCACACTAATCAACTAACATTTATCATAACATTAATAGAATGAGAGGCATACACATAACCCTAATGCATATGACTACATTGGTCAACCAACATTTATCATATATGTAAGCATAACAACAATATAATTACAAACATATAAGTAACCCTAATGCATACAACAACCATGAATCACAAACTTGCACACCAAGCATGCAAACTTGTATGGCGATATACTCTTGCCTCGAGGTCCATCTTTCTAACTTCACCTTGATGGTCTGCATGTCCTTCTCTGTTTTAACCAACACATTAGGATCATAAAATATCGATATCATCTTGATGGACTAATATGATAAAATTACCTTATGCACAAAAACCTTCACCAAACCAATGAAACTTAACCATATGCACCCACCTATCATGTATAACCAATCATGAATGACCAATGCATGTCCCACATACAGCATCACATAAGAAGGCATACACAGATAATACCAAAGCCTGACCAATATGTGACTTAGCATAAACATGAAATGCAAGTATAACATGTAACAATATGTAAGAAAACATGGATGAAAAATACACAAGCATGAGCAACACATAACCAGTCATACATTGATGAAAACATGTCGACAAAAACACCGTAAAAACTTCAATGTCTACACCACTACCACCATGCAGAACACAACATGGATTAAACAAGCACATATAGACCACAATCATGCTAAACACATATGAAATAAACATAAATTCATGATTGAAACACCACCCATCCAATATGATAGTTGAACCATGCTCTGATACCACTCTGTAACAACATCTTCCCACATATACCAAAGTAGCCAGCCAACCAAGATAAGCATGAGATGAGACACTACTAATATGAGATTCAATCTCCAAGATGACTTTGAGGAAGTGCAACAGACGAAAACATGACAAGCAAACCTTACACTGCATCATTGGCATCCCTAGGAGGCAAACCAACCTTCTAAGGCCCTGTTCCCTCACGGGGGACTCATTTTTTACTTTTTTGAGGCTTAGAAAAGAGCATGTAAGGTCAAGGAAGTGGTTATAGAGCCATAGCCATGGATTTCCCTCTCAAGGTTGTAGTTATAGCCCCAAAAGTACAATATTGTGCCTGCAGCTCGGAATTCATGCCACATTTTTAGTCCCTAAGCCGAAGTGAATGTCGATAACTTCTTGTAACTTTAGGAGAGGGTAAATAACATTAAAAAAAATTCAAGGAATAAATCACATCATCAGGAACTCATCCCACCCCACCCAGCCATGGTAGGCATTTCGTCAAATATTTTTACAAACATTTCACCTATAGGTATAAACAACAGATTTAAACATGGGGGTCTCTGAAAAATATATGAATGGCTAAGAAGCATTGCTCCCCTACATAATAAGCTATAATATATTCTATTTCACCATAGAAACATTGTATACTCAATTCTAGGAAAAAATATAGATAGATCGATACATCATCATTGATGAAATACATGCTTATAACAAAAATATAAACAAAATAAATACAATGGATATAAGAAAAGATAAATCGATACATAAACCAATACATTTCCATATCGAATTATAGAGGAATGAGCTCTTCATTAATAAATGTAAAATCCAATCGAATATGGTACTTCCACGTTCCACCTGACCATAGATTGGCTGAGCCAAGTCTCGCTTCATACAATCACTCCTCTGACATAGTCCAATCATGACTGTGGGACTTTATCAAACACATCAATAAACACCAAATTAGGGCTCTATAGAATAAACTGTCTCAAACCTAAAACCAGTGATTCCACCTCATGGTCAAACATCACTAACCATCACGGATTGATCTCTATCGAAGTTTTTCCAGGACTCCAGAGTGTTTGTTCCAACGAGGGATTCGAGAACTAGTACCTAAAACCAAATTATTATAGGGCTTCCAGAGTGTTCCTCCAACCGGGGCTTCCAGGACTAGTAACTCAACCCAGCTAGGGCTTCTAGAGCATTTTTCCGACCAAGGCTTCTAGGACTAGTAACTCAACCCACAGTTGTTTGTCGGGCTTCCAAAGTATTTGTACAACCAAGGCTTATATGAGCTAATAACTCAACCCATAGCTAACAAAATCATGAGAAAAAACCATAAAAGAATAAATAAAAATAAAACCAAAACACCATGGCTATCCAGGAAATGGAAATGCTAGAAAAATCCACATGCATAAACCTTCCATGCCAAAACTAGTGAGGAAAACATATATAGAACTCGGTACCTACACTTAGAACCTGTTATAGATGATGATCTCGAAGTCCACCTACACTTTCCTACTCTTCCATGGCCTTATTTCTGTAGATCACCAAGTAACCACACTCTCTAAGAGTGCTCCTTTAAAACTCTATGTATCTAAGAGTATGAGATAGAGAGAGATAGAATAATGAGAGAGCTCCAAAAACGGGAGAAAAATATTAAGCCCAAAGCTTACTGACTGATCCTCAAAATCTTTTTTATTAATGAGGCCTCTATTTTCTTCATTTTCCCATATTTTTCTTCATTTTTCTCCTCACATGAAATATGTGACCTTTTAAATTCCTTTTCTCCTAATTTCCATTATTTTGATAAATAAAATGTCAATTAATGTCTCATTCCTTTCCAAAGCCTTTTCCATTTGCTTTTCCAATTTTGTTTAGCCATAATAACTGAAGTGAACACCTGCTAGGGTATTTTTCCCACCATTCAACTTGGAATATGTGTCCCATCAACTGTGGTCTTATACATTTTTTACATGGACTTTTACCAGGTATGTTACAGCCTCCCTGCCTTTCGAGCCAATCCATTCCATTTAATATGTCATAGGATCAAAGGGGAAGTACATTTAGGTTCACTATTATGGTATACCCATTTAAATCAAGTTGAAATATCCTTACATGGTTTGTTACTCTTCTCTTAGTGCTTCGTCCTAGTTGTACCTGTTAGCCCCCCTATGAAATTTTCGACAAGCAATTAGGGGGCTAATTTGTTGTTGAGTCTTCAAGGAATGCATTTCCCCTGAAAATACAGTCCCCTTGAAGCCTTTTTGCGCCCTTCATCCTTTGATGGTTTCCCCTCTACTGATTCCCCTTTAAAGCCTCTCTGCTATGCTAAGAAATGCCCAAAGACCTCCTTCCCCCTTTATTTTTTCTCATTTAACCTCTTTCTGTTCCCCCTTTTCCTCCCCTTCTATTTCCCCATTTACTCCTCAAATTCCCCCAAAATCCCCTTTAAACTCCTCCCCTACCCTTGGTTTTCCCTTCTTTCCCCTCTATTTCTCTATCGTTCCTCTCCTTCACCTTTAAAATCCATTAAAATGGGCCCAAAACCCACTTTCCGACCATATAAAAGGCCCAGCCCCTCTACCGCAGGCCCCCTCCCAAACCACTTCCCCACGTAACCCGGCGCTGGGACCAAGCGCTTAGGTCCCGAGCGCTAATCGCAATCGGAATCATCGGCGGGAGGCAAAACCCTTTGTAAACAACAACAACCCCGATGAGATTTGATTATAACGATTAATTCCTCGCTCCGATCTGGACCGTTGATTCACCGAGATCCGACGACTTTCTGCCAATCGCAGGCCCCCGCCCATCGCAATCGCAACATGTTAAGTCCACCCCCCGATTGAAACCTTCCGATTAAATCTCCAACACGAGTCCATTCTTGTCCAGGCGGTCCGCGTTAATACGCATTGCCCCTAGATGGTATGTACCGTCGATGCGCATATCGATCCTACGGCCGGCGCTTAATCGCAAGCCTTGTGCTCCTCCTCAGATTGCGTGAGCCGTTACATCCCCATAGTTGATCTCCTCGCGATCCAACGAGCCCCATCCGCCTAATCGCATCTTCGCCGTGACCCTTCTTTCTCCCCCGCCGTTGAATCTCCATCGTCGTTTCCTCACGATGGCAGTCGGCATCCGGCGTCCTTTCCCTCCGCCTCCGATCCAATCCTGACCGTCCATCCTTCCCGTGATCCGACGGTCAACGCTCAATCGCAAGCCCTCCCCGATCGCAATCGCAAACCATTTTTGTGACCCCCGATTGCGATTGAGCGATTAAATCACAGCCGTCCATCGTCCCGCAGATCAACGGTTATCGCTCAATCGCATTAGGCCTCCCGATCGCGATCGCATTTCTTTGGGCTTCCCTTCCGATTTAATCCCAGCCGTTGATCCGTTCAGATCCAATGGCCCAGATCTCGTCACTCCCCACCTGCTCTCCCCCTCCGATTAAATCTCCGCCGTCCGTTCCTTCCCGCGATCAGCGGTCCTGGTTCGATCGCATCTCCAAGTTCAATCGCAATCGGAACTTTTGTGTTGTGCGCTCCGATCGCGATGGTGCGATTGCATCGTGGCCGTCCATTCCTCCAAGATCTAATGGTCCAGGTTTAATCGCCCCCCGCCACGGTTGGCCCCACTTCCATGCTCCGCTCCATTGTTTTGTGTTCCTTTGCTTTGTAATTCTCCCAGGCAAAAGCCTTTGGCCTCCACACTATAATTCGTTCCTCCGCTCTTCCGCCACCACTTCTCCGCCTCCACGGCATTCCGCCACCACTGCCTGGGCTTTAAACAGGTATATTATAAAGTGTGTAGATAGTGTAGAGAGGCCGATTCAGCGACCATGCAAAGCAGCAGAGACCGGATTTAAAAGGGGTTTACGCTTGTAATTAAAGATTAACAATGTGAACTCACAGGTCAAAGGATTCAAACACAGTTGAAGACTAAGCACGCAAAGAGTCTTATCTATGTTTAATATCGGCAAAGTACATTTTCTTCCAGACAGGCCACCTCCTACGGAAAATCTCCGTGCTCCCTCGAGCCCACAAGCAGTTAATTACCCTGACAGAGCTTCCTAAGACTGTCAAGCAGCATTAAAGAAGCATGGGGGGCCTTGCAGATCATTTCATCCAGTCCATTTATTTCAGAGTGGCAGCACAAAGCTCCAGACACCGTAAGGACTCTAAAAGAAATATCCGAGGTCAATCGACCTGACAGAGCCTTCCCTGGCCGACCTACAGAGTACATGCAATACTGCAGAAAGCCATTAAGTGGTATGGGCGTGAACGTTTCCGCCCTACTGTCTTAATGAGACTCATTTATTTTCTTATCTACCTCCGCTTCTTCCTCTGCTCCTATATGTAATCCCTGAGAACGAATTGAAAAGGTTGTTGTTGTTGCCTTGCTGGGCATATTGCTGTTAGAGGGATTCATTCTTGACTGTTAGAACAGTCGTGGGAGGAAGTCACGGAGTAGTTTGTATGTAATAGGCTGGGAGGAGAAAGTCTGGGCTGTAACAGCCACTGAGCCATATTGTACATGACTGGTTTTGCATTTGTTAATCAAAGCACATTTCACAGGATCCTGGTCTATTACTATTGGTGATGTTTTTCTTAACTCTGTTCATTTCATTTACATGCTGTTTCACGTTCTTTTGGTAGGCATCAGAATAATGGTATAGGATTCACCCTTGTTAGGTTCCCTATGTTGTCTGCTCTCCCTACCTTTATGTTTTCTGCTTTGTGTGTATCTAAGAGTAAAATTCGTGGGGTTTGACCAGTGCAGCGGATGTTATTGCCTGCTGGCTGATGTATGAACTTGGGGGTTTGCCTCTTAGATGTTTCTTTGTAATCTTATCTCTGTTTTTCCTTGGAGTTGTTAAAGCAGACCTGGAGTTAAATGACCTCTGGTCTGATCTATAAGCTGCCCCTTTGTCCACCTTTGAGAGCTGCCTTTGAGTATGTCCAAGAAGGTCTGGAGTTAAATGACCTCTGACCTGATCTATAGACAGAAAATTGGCTATCTTTCCTTCTCCCACTTCTCTCCTTAATTTTCCACCCCATCATCTATCTAAAAAGATCCTTTAGTATATATGACTTGCCTTTTGGAAGCCTTGGCTAGTGGATGCAAGTAATTTCCTTTCATGACTCCATAACCCAATGGATGGCACTGTCTTGGCCTATCATCTCTGCTGAAACATCCCGCTGCTTTGTTTCTTTTCTCTCATCACTTTCCCAGTCTATGATCTCCTAACCAACCCAGCAACCCTTCAACCAAATCATTTTGAAACCCCCTTTGTGCTTCATAACTAGCCTAACATTTGATTTTTGAGCTTTAAAGATATATCATTCTTTGCTTTATTTGGAGAGATCCCTCTCCGGGTCCAGGAGGGCTAGATCCTAGGGCCCCAAAGTGGTTTGATGTTGTCTCATATTTTGGTATTGCCAAATCTTCCAAAACATGGGAACCCCAACATAATGGTGACTCCGCTGGGGAACAGATCAGTCAGCTTCAATTTGGAAAACCACTGTGGTGGACAGTAAGTTGTGAATCATCCACCTGGCGACTCCACAATTCTTGAATGATAAAAAGACTCCACAGGTGATCAGCTGGCCACTGATTATCTTGGTTTCACCTAAGACTCCACTGGGAGATCAGTCGTAGTGCAACATCACCTCTATCAGATGGAAGACTCTGAGTCGAGCCCCCTTGAAGAGTTTCGTTGTGGAATATCAGAAATATTGGCTCAACTCAGAGGTAAAGACCTTCTTTCAGTTCTGCATTTCAGCTCAAGATTCAATGACCAGCCTGAGCTGAAGAAGGTTGTCCTAGAAGTACTGGTGGCGAGATATGAGGCTGAGATCGACCTCTTGAACTCACTAGAGATATCATACGAGTTCAGAGTCCCGAGGGCCTTTTGGGAAAGTCTCCCACCCCCCAAAAGAGCAGAGATTCCGCTGCTGTTCGATGTGAAAGAAGAAGATGATCCGGCTCCCAAGAGCCACACTGAGGATGCAGTGGATAATACAAGAATCAAAGCTGCCTAGGAAGTAGACAGCCTACCAAGCTTGGGAGGCCTAAAAGAGGAAAATGCATATCACCTATTCATTGATCCTGTGGCAGAATACATGGAGGCCCTGATCTACTCAAATACTCCAGCGTTGATCCTTAGCAGGGGCCAGATTCATCAGGAATGGTCACTACTGATGGTGACCACCGTTTTGAAGAACCACAAGCAGAGCACCCTGTGGTTATCTCTGACAGGCAGTCAGTGCTCATATCCTTTTTCACTGTTATTAGACTGGCTGCATTGGCTTTATCACATCACCTAGAACATCAGAGATTTCCAGTTAGAGTAGGGTAGGTAGGAAAGCTCAATAAAGCTCAGCCTATGAGCAGGTAGATTAGTTGTTTAAATTTCTGTCTTAGAATATAAGGAAGAAACCTGCTAGACAGTCTAATCCTAGCAGGTAGTAGTGTAGGTAGAGAAGCATATGAGGCCAACAGTTTAATCTGGTCTCATGGAGTAATAAGGGTAGAAGTAGAGTAGGTTTATTTTTTCCTGTTTGAAAGATTAATGATATAAAGGGTCTGCAAGTCCAAATGCACCCAAGAAGAGAAAATGTTAGGACTATAGTGTGGGTAGGTAGTTGTTTGGAAGAATTGTGCTGCTGATATGTTGTCTTCACAGTTTGTGGCGGCAGATCAAAGAAAGATATGGATGGTTCAAGCAGTAGGCACCTGGCCTACACCAAGAGATCATCTTCTGGTTTCTTGGCTCCTTCAAGAAGAAGCCATCCCCATGTGGAGCCACTGTTAGCCCCCCTATGAAATTTTCGACAAACAATTAGGGGGCTAATTTGTTGTTGAGTCTTCAAGGAATGCATTTCCCCTGAAAATACAGTCCCCTTGAAGCCTTTTTGCGCCCTTCATCCTTTGATGGTTTCCCCTCTGCTGATTCCCCTTTAAAGCCTCTCTGCTATGCTAAGAAATGCCCAAAGATTCCATCCCCCCTTTATTTTTCCCCCATCTAGCCTCTTTTTATCCCTCATTTTTCTCCCTTTCTATTTCCCCATTTACCCTTCAAATTCCCCCAAAAATCCCCTTTAATTTCCACCCTTCCCCCTTTGATGGCCATTACCCCCCTCTATTTCTCTATCGTTCCCCTCCTTCACCTTTTAAAATCCATTAAAAGGGGCCAAAACCCACTTTCCGACCTTATTATAAGGCCTGGCCCCTCACACATGGGCCCCTCCAAAACCACCCCCACGTAACTTCTTGGCAGGACAAGCGCCAACAGGTCCCGACGCTAATACGCAATCGGAATCATCGGCGGGAGAGCAAAACCCTTCCTTAACAACAACAATCCCGATGCGATTTGATTATAACGATTAATTCCCTCGCTGCGTCACGGGTAGTTGATTCGCGAAAATCCGTGACTTTCCGCCAATCGCGAGGCCCCAGCCCATCGCAATCGCGATATTGCAGTCCACCCCCCGTTGGAGACGCCAGATTAAATCTCTCCGTCCATTCTCCCCGCGATGCGACGGTCCCCGCGTTAATCGCATTGCCCCTCAGATGATCTTCCCCAAGTCGATGCGGGCCACCGAGATCGACGGCCAGCGGCACCAATCGCAAGCCTTATGCTCCTCCTGGAATTGCGTGACCCGATTACCGCTCCCCACGGATTGATCCTCACGATCCAACGGCTATCGCACGATCGCATCTTCGCCCGTGACCCTTCTTTCTCCCCACCGATTGAATCTCCGCCGTCCGTTTCCTCCCTGATCAACGGTCAGCGCTCCATCGCTGGTTCTTTTCCCTCCGCCTCCGATCCAATCCTGACCGTCCATCCTTCCCGTGATCTGATGGTCAGCGCTCAATCGCAAGCCCTCCCCGATCGCAATCGCAAACCATTTTGTGTGACCCCCGATTGCGATTGAGCGATTAAATCGCAGCCGTCCATCGTCCCGCAGATCAACGGTTATCGCTCAATCGCATTGGGCCTCCCGATCGCGATCGCATTTCTTTTGGCTTCCCTTCCGATTTAATCCTGGCCGTTGATCCATTCAGATCCAATGGCCCAGATCTCGTCGCTCCCCGCATGCTCTCCCCCTCCGATTAAATCTCCGCCGTTCGTTCCTTCCCGCGATCAGCGGTCCTGGTTCGATCGCATCTCCAAGTTCAATCGCAATCGGAACATTTGTGTTGTGCGCTCCGATCGCGATGGTGCGATTGCATCGTGACCGTCCGTTCCTCCAAGATCTAACGGTCCAGGTTTAATCGCCCCCCGCCACGGTTGGCCCCACTTCCATGCTCCGCTCCATTGTTTTGTGTTCCTTTTCTTTGTAATTCGCCCAGGCAAAAGCCTTTGGCCTCCACACTATAATTCGTTCCTCCGCTCTTCCGCCACCACTTCTCCGCCTCCACGGAATTCCGCCACCACTTCCTGGGCTTTAAACAGGTATATTATAAAGTGTGCAGATAGTGCAGAGAGGCCGATTCAGCGACCATGCAAAGCAGCAGAGACCGGATTTAAAAGGGGTTTACGCTTGTAATTAAAGATTAACAATGCGACTCACAGGTCAAAGGATTCAAACACAGTTGAAGACTAAGCACGCAAAGAGTCTTATCTATGTTTAATATCGGAAAAGTACATTTTCTTCCAGACAGGCCACCTCCTACGGAAAATCTCCATGCTCCCTCGAGCCCACAAGTAGTTAATTGCCCTGACAGAGCTTCCTAAGACTGTCAAGCAGCATTAAAGAAGCATGGGGGGCCTTGCAGATCATTCCATCCAGTCCATTTATTTCAGAGTGGCAGCACAAAGCTCCAGACACCGTAAGGACTCTAAAAGAAATATCCGAGGTCAATCGACCTGACAGAGCCTTCCCTGGCCGACCTACAGAGTACATGCAATACTGCAGAAAGCCATTAAGTGGTATGGGCGTGAACGTTTCCGCCCTACTGTCTTAATGAGACTCATTTATTTTCTTATCTACCTCCGCTTCTTCCTCTGCTCCTATATGTAATCCCTGAGAACGAATTGAAAAGGTTGTTGTTGTTGCCTTGCTGGGCATATTGCTGTTAGAGGGATTCATTCTTGACTGTTAGAACAGTCGTGGGAGGAAGTCATAGAGTAGTTTGTATGTAATAGGCTGGGAGGAGAAAGTCTGGGCTGTAACAGCCACTGAGCCATATTGTACATGACTGGTTTTGCATTTGTTAATCAAAGCACATTTCACAGGATCCTGGTCTATTACTATTGGTGATGTTTTTCTTAACTCTGTTCATTTCATTTACATGATGTTTCACGTTCTTCTGGTAGGCATCAGAATAATGGTATAGGATTCACCCTTGTTAGGTTCCCTATGCTGTCTGCTCTCCCTACCTTTATGTTTTCTGCTTTGTGTGTATCTAAGAGTAAAATTCGTGGGGTTTGACCAGTGCAGCGGATGCTATTGCCTGCTGGCTGATGTATGAACTTGGGGGTTTGCCTCTTAGATGTTTCTTTGTAATCTTATCTCTGTTTTTCCTTGGAGTTGCTAAAGCAGACCTGGAGTTAAATGACCTCTGGTCTGATCTATAAGCTGCCCCTTTGTCCACCTTTGAGAGCTGCCTTTGAGTATGTCCAAGCAGGTCTGGAGTTAAATGACCTCTGACCTGATCTATAGACAGAAAATTGGCTGTCTTTCCTTCTCTCACTTCTCTCCTTAATGTTCCACCCCATCATCTATCTAAAAAGATCCTTTAGTATAGATGACTTGCCCTTTGAAAGCCTTGGCTAGTGGATGCAAGTAATTTCCTTTTATGACTCCATAGCCCAATGGATGGCACTGTCTTGGCCTATCATCTCTGCTGAAACATCCTGCTGCTTTGTTCCTTCTTTCTCATGTCTTTCTCAGTCTATGATTTCATGACTCAACCCAGCAACCCTCCAACCAAATCATTTAAAACACCCCCCTTTTTGTGCTTCATAACTAGCCTAACATTTGATTTTTGAGCTTTAAGGATATATCATTCTTTGCTTCATTTGGAGAGATCTCTCTCCGGGTCCAGGAGGGCTAGATCCTTGGGCCCCAAAGTGGTTTGATGTTGTCTCATCTTTTGGTATTGCCAAATCTACCAAAACATGGGAACCCCAACAGTACCAACCACATAGTGCTATAATTTTATGTTTTAACTTTACACTTTTCCATCATCTCTAGTGCAATATAACTTAAGCTTAGCCCCAGGATCAACTAAAATAGAGTCAGGTTGGTTAGAAATAGTACCTTCAATTTTAATCATAGTAGATTGATGCTATGCATGTCTATCCTCCAAGGATGTACTCATTCTCAAAATATTCCTGGCAAGGTCATTCACTATAGTGGTTTCATGGAAAATTTTTGTTGTCTACAAACCTGGTATTGTGCGGGTAGTCCCTCAAAAAAGGAGGCTCACCACACCCTTAACATTTAAGCGGCCCTTTCTCTTTATCCCCATTACTCCTTTTAACATTGGGGGACATGGATTTTTACCCCACTTCAGAGTGTGCAAGATGATTTATATTAATATTACTAAAATGTTTCCTTTGGTGATATTTACCAAAATTCTTAAGATATCGAGGTTTATGTCGCTTAGCTCCTACTATAGGTTTCTTTATATCCTTATTTTTTCATAATTTAGGCCCTTCGCCATTATTTTTGAACTATTGATAACATATTCTGGCCTTCCTTACAACTTCACCCATATTTTTTGGATTTTAAAACTCAATTCACTCCTTGTACACATTAGGTAAATATTTCAAAAACCATTGTACCTTAGCTTTTTCTTCTTCACTGTAAGGTATGCACCGCAACATATTTTTAAAATTTTCCACAAATTCAACAATTGTGATTTGTACCAAACTTAACTCATTGAACTCCTTGGCGTGGTCATCAAAATAATGTTCACTTAAATACTGATTTTTAAATGGTTTTAAGAAATTCTCCCAAGACATTGTCTTTTCATCGAATAAATTCACGTTTTTAGCTTCATCACACCAAAGAGAAGCTTTAACTTAAATTTTCTATGTGGCCAATATGGCCTTTAATTTTCTGTCATAATCATAGACCTACAAGTTTTTTGTCAATTAAGTAACCAAGCATGTGAATCCTCCTCGTTTTCCCCATCAAAAGTAGCGGCTTAGTTTTCTGGAATTTTATTTTTGTCCCTTTCTCTTTGTAGGATAACTTCTATCAGAATCCCGTTCACTTCCATATTTTTCTGATTCTATGCCACTTAAATTTTCTTTCAATATTTTAGGTTCCACCATTTTATGGCTTAATTTTTTTTCAATCCCTTAATCATATTTTTCTCTTTCTCACTGGGCTTTAAGAGGCACTCATTGTTCCTTCTTAAATATTCCAATTCTTGGTGAAGGTTTAGAATGATATCCATAAACTGATTAGTTTTTGGAGTGGCCCTGTCACCCAATTAAACACATAAGTCTTCCCTCGTAGTGATACCTGGTGATTCCTCTTCCATTCGACTGTACATATATTCTTGGCATATTTACCATAGAACCACTCTAAGTCAAGAAAAAACAATTTTTAGTTCTCTCCCACAACATTTTATCACTCATACATTTATCTTAACTAATAAATGTATGTTTAATGTTTTCCTTTTTGTGGTGGTTTATGAAGGCTTCAGTGGTGAATAGGAAAAAATTTAGGGGCTAATATTCACAGGTGGTCTAATTTCCCATGTTTTTTCCAAAAAAAGATTCGCCAATTTCCATTTTTTTCTACAATGATTTGCCAAAATTTTAAATTACACCATTATTTTACCTTAAATATCGCCAAAATATTGACTAATATAAAATCAGTTGAAATCTACATAATTCTACAAAAATATTGCCAAAATTTTTACAATTTGCATATTAGGGACTAGTATGATTCACCAAGGTTTCTAAACTTTAAGATAAGCTTCCACCCTTAAAATTTTCTGTGGTGGTGAACTTGGGCTCCGATACCATTTGTCACATGTTCTATTTGACAACCATACTTAGTTGGTAAATGCACATTGTGGTATAACATGGTTCCACGTGCTCCTTCTTCTGTAGTATAGGTTAAAATTAACCTACACTATATAATGATTTCAGTAATACTTCTTATTACCCCTTAGTAAATTCGTATTATCATTACCATGATCACCATTTTTGTATGGCTAAATATGTATAGAGAAGGCATGAGAGGTGTGTTGTACATGTCTCATGGAATTAAAATATTACCCCTCCTCACATAATCCCATAACCTTGAGGTAAGGGTTAGTTGGAATATAATTTTTATTATGGTATTACAGTCGATTTTTCAATTACCTTGGTAAAATCGCTATGTGTTAGGATTATCAGTGCCCCTTCCAGTTCATGTAAAAACACCATTGTTGATTAGCTTATAACATTATGTCTAACTTATTACACTTAATAGTTTATAAGTATATGTACAACTCAGACCTTAATAAATCCATAAAATAACCATATTTAATTCATCTCCTTCTTCACGTGGAGTTTAAACAGCTCTTGCGTACCGTTCTACAGTTTCTATGGGTGGTAACTAGATCGATGATGGAAAATGATCCACCCAAACCCTAACATGTTCTTCGTCTGATCAGTGGGGAATTTTTCCAATTTTGCAGCCACTCTTCTTGTCTGGTGGCTTCACACATTTTTCTTATCCCCTTACTGTGGAGTTAAGATTTACCGTGGCTTACAAATGTCATATAGTGTCAATTTATCCAGAATTGCACTATTTGGATTGACTACTTACCTTGAGGTAAAAAATATTCTTTTAATGGTGACATTATTAACATTTTTGTATCTAAACTACACACACACACACACACACACACACATATATATATATTCAAAAATCCGTTGGAACTTATTATTCCTATTAAAAGTTTTCGCATGGTTGTTGCCTAGGTGCAGAGTATTATTTTTTTGAGGTGGTTATTACTATAGGTAAGGCTTATCTTATATTTATTCAGTTTTAACTTACTCAACTTGTGATTATATTAATGTGCTTTTGTTATTCAATATGGGTGCTAGGAGTTGAGAGAAGTGATGGTTTTTTTTTTCTTTTTTTTCTTTTTTTTTTCTTTTTTTTTTTTTCAGATTCATTTTTCAAGGTTTTGAAGAAGGCCCTAGGGTTTGGTCCCTTTCTTGTTCAGACAGGAAACTATGAAATTTATATATTCAGTATTTCAACGCCAACGTAGTATTTATTTATGATTTGTACCCTTTTGAGAGTGAATTTCTTTCTGATTTTTTGGGTTCAATTACATGTTTGTTTTGATTTGATTACTAATATATTCTTGCTTATAACTCCACCTTTTTGGTGGTGGTATAGTTCCTATAATATCCCTCTTTTTACTGCTTTTATTAGACAATTGAACAATCCTAAAGGTTGAGTGGACCTAAAGGAAAAAAATTATCGTGGGTATATTTTATTCTTTTAAATTTAACAAATGTGGAAATTGGATTATTGTGCAAAGACTAGAGTATAAATGGAGACCAATATTTCAAGTCCATGAGGATAGATAACGTTCCAAAGACTTTCCTAAATTCTCTAAAAATTCTCGGAGAGAATAAATTAAATTTAAATATTATATTGGAGATAAAAATTTAAAAATATACCCGAGTAAAGTAGAAGGTTACTAAGAAGAGGTGAAATAAAAAAAGAAAGAGGAAAAACCTAGTTTTAAAGTACTTTTGTGGAAAAAAAGAAGGGAAGCCTAGGAAAAAAGGAAAAAAGCATCTTGATTGAATGGATTCATGTATGGAAACATGATGAAGGGAAATCAAGCTTAAATAAGTCATTTATGGGTAGAAAAAAGGTTTTCTACACCTTGGAGGAATAGGTCTTTGCTCGGGGGGAGTTGTGGAGAAAAAGTTCAAGGTTGGGTGGAAACTATTCTTAACAAAAGTGGTATGCACAAGAAATTCAATTCTGTATTAGAAAATTAGTTTTGAAAAAATTTGAGATTATATATTGGTATGGAATTATGATGGATTTATAATACATGGAAATGTGTAAGAGATTTAAATTTATGCATGATTTAATTTCTCTAGTAAAATTTGTTAGACATTGTGATGTATTTAACAGATAACAACTATGGAAATTATAGTTGATCTGTATGGTTACATAGACAATTATAAACCTATAAAACCAACTCTCATAATGTCTAACCTCCATTAACAGGTTTAAATCTGAGGTTAGGTTGTAAATATTATTACCGTAAATACATAAAACATAAGTAAATACATTAGAAAAAATTTGAACTTAGTGTATTTATCAGTTGGGTAATAATAAAATGAATATGTTAATTCCAAATAATATATGATACTCTAATTTAATTCTAGATATATAGATACAAATTATTTAATTATCTCATAAATGTCATAACAGACCAAAATGAAAACAATACATACAAGAAAGAAAATATAAATTAAATTGATGAGAATGAGTATTCGTTATGATACTAAAATAATTTCAGTAATGATATTGTCATGTACATAAATTATAAGTTAATTATGTCATAAATTATAGACAAAATTCATGGTCCCAAGTAAACAGTACAATAGAATTATAAATTTGCATATAGTTCAGAATTCTATAGGTTGAATTCTTCATAGTGATATGGACAACCCTGTATAGAAGAAACCATAATTTATTGTCAATGAATGAGCTATTGTAGTGCTCGTAAAATTACCGAGGTATCAATTAAACTATAAGAATGTACATGGAATAACCTGGAGTACTTGTACATACTAAAATATACATGAGTTAAAATGTGTACAATTGTCTTTAAAAGTAAGTAAATACATGAATACTTAAATCTAGGAAAATAGAAATTTAATATGAAATTATTACCTTACTGTTCTTAATTAAACAGTTTATATAAAAATATGGAAAATAATTAGTGGGTGGATTTGACAAAACAGAAGAGAAAGGGGAAAAAGTAGAGTACCTTTCATCATTTTGACAGAGTGCATATGAAGAACTCTGAGAATTTGGGAAAACATAAATAATTCATGTACAAATTAGGATGTATTAATTGAAGGAGTTAATAAAATTCTAAAATAAATTCATATTATGTTCAATATGATATAAAAATATAATATGAGAAATTCATACAAAAAAAAATTCTATAACACAATAGTGTTAAATGTCATATAAAAGTCAGTAAGTAAAAATGTGGATTAACTTCGTGAACCCAATTATTATTATGAGGAATATCACAGATACAAATAAAATAAAATAAAAATGTTACTGAAGGAATGAGGTCTCTAATTAATTCCAGACAACAAATTTACATTAGACAGAGATATATTGACATTTAAAAAATACAATTAGAGAGACAGAGAAAACTAAAGTCGAATGTCTCTAATTCCCTCATGAAAATTATTAGAACTCTAGGTATTAAATACCCTGGATAAAAATCAAAGTCGATTTTAAATTAACACAAGGCATTAATAAAAATACAAGAAAGCCATAAAGATGGTGAAAGAAAATGGATCATGTTCTCAACGTTGTTCCTCGTAATAAATCAGGGAAAAAATTAAATGGAATTCTCATTCAATGAGAAAAAAATAAAAACAATTTAATTAAAACTTGTAACAAAATCAAAAGGTGGACGTAACATCAAATTATAAAAATACGGGTAAAAATTGAGGGAATTTGTATTCAGGAGAGACGTTTCGATACCACAGTGGATAATGATAAAGGGGAAAGAAATTATAGAGAAGTATACTTCAAAATAATATCTCCATAAATTAATCACAAATAAAAATGAAATTATGGTGAAAAAATCATACTATTAGTAGAGAGAAACACGTTTCATTACAAATGAAATCTCAAAATATTGAGACAAGAATGAAATCTATGCCGGAATAAACCCTCGACTACTTTATTTCAATCCTGGAGGAATTGTATGGTAATACATAATAACGAACTCAGAATTAATGGATAGAATTCATACCAACTCTGCCAAAAAAAGAGAATTGGGAATTACGTGGTTCAGCAGAATAAATTTTTCAGTATAGTATTCGTACAATTACGAAATACAATAGCTATCCTATTCTCGTGAATATTGAAAGTTGTTACCTCTATTTTGTAGAGGGAAGTTACCTCAGAGTTGTGAAAATGTGGAGGAAGAATACGTTAAAACTCATGGAGAAAACCCTGCAACCAAAAATTAAAAACTATTAGTTGCAGAGAATATAATAAATGCAACTAAAAAAACAAAATTTACAAGGCATGACAAATATATCAATAACATCAAACCGAAATGTCTTACCTGAAGACTAGAGGGTTTCGGAAGGCTACGCAGAATTATCGAGGTTGAAATTGAAACACGTAATAAAAAATTCTCACCATCGTGAACAGAGAGGAAGACGTTACAAAAATCATGGCTTCTTGGTGGATGAAACAAGGGTCTGAAAATCTAGATCTGAAAGCTGAGAGGGCCAAATGAAAAATGACAAGTTCGGGTAGGGTTAGGTCTTCGTAAAATCCCACAAGCGATACAAAAAGATTTGACTCATACACGTGGCTTAAATCGAATACAATAGTCAATACCAAATCCATGTGAATTCATTTAAGTTTGGAGTACCATAATAAGTGTTAAATCCTAAAAACGTTAATCACATGAGAACTATGATCTGTACAATTTACGAGTCTTAATTTTAAATCCCCAAACCCAAGTACACATATCTTTACATTTAAGGAGGATGGAGATATTAATCAATGGTATGAATATTGAAATACATATGTCCAATCGTAAGTCAATATTGGTGGAGAAATATATCATTCGGTGTTTATAATATATATGTTTAAATAATTTATATAATGTAACAAGATTTAAAAGTATCAATTCCTATGAATGGAATCAATTTGTATGAAGGGTGGATTGGTAACGTTGATAAAACAAAATTTTATGTTATGTCTTCCTTTCTATGTATTAGATATTACGAATTAAATAATGTGCTAGGTAATTCAGTAGTACAGGGAGTAAAGGTTAGAAAGGGCCTTTATAACATGGTTTCATGGTATATTATAAAAATGGTTCAATCCTTTAAATTGATTATATATACCATGTGACCTTACTATAAGAGGATATACAAGGAATGATGATAGTATTTGGACATAGATTATCATAATGCATATAAGTTAGAAATTAATATAAATAGGTTGAGAAGACCATAAAAATGTTAAATTAGAATGAGAAGTATAACTTAAATATGTTATAATAAATTTAATATAAACATTATAACTACAATTATAGTGGAACGAGATGATGACGAAATATTTTCAAGTGTAATTACAAAGGAAAAAGAATGATGAATTCGATAGGTAATACAAGGATAGCAAATAGCATAAAAATTTTGTACCTGAATTCACCAATTATGAATGAAAGAATAACAATAGAAAATATAATGACGGAGTTTCGTCGAATAGTGACGAACTAATTGAAAGTCATGGACGACAATTTCAGTAGTAATGATATAATTAGAAGAAAAAAAATGGTGGTAAGTGGAGTTTTTACAGATGGTACTAAAGCCCATGTTGAAACACTGGGCATATATGTGTCCTCACATATAAGATTAAAAATCCAAAATTTTGCTACTGTAAATTTAATTAAATTTAAAAGAAATTGCACTATTTTAAATTCTATGTATAGTGGTTTAGTGCATAAAGTACAGATGTCATTATGAGCGATGGAGGAGGTATTTACATAGATCTCTGTGGCGAGGTAAATCCACTAGGTCAAAATGTTTAGTTGATAGATATGTTCAATGAAATGCAACAGGAATTGGTTCATCTTAGAACCAATAATGAACGATTGTTGCAAGACAACGAAGAGCAAGAGAGGTTGATTAAGGAATTAACCTCAAGTTCTAATCACGAAAGTAAATACCCTGGAAGAAAGTGAAAAGAATTTGAAACCCACCTAGAAGGGTCCAAGGATGCTGAAGGAGTTGGACAACAGTCCAGAAAGAAAAAGAAATTTCAAGGAAAATTCCAAAAAATTAAACCTCCCACTTATGATGGTGAAAAGGAGGAAGATTCAGAAGCTTGGCTTCTAAATATGGTAAAATACTTTCAAGTCTATGAGTATGGAAGTAATATAGAGTCCATATTGGCTATTTACCAACTACAGGGTAAGCCTACCTTGTGGTGGGAAGCAACCAAAATGGTATATGTACTAGATGAGAAAATTGTTACTTCGGAAGACTTCCAAACTAAATTTCAAGCTAAATATATGAATGAAAGATATTATGATTGCAAAGCCAAAGAGTTTCATGAGCTGAGATTGGGACAAGTCACTATAGATGATTTTGTTACCAAACTCACTAAACTACTTCACTATGTACCTTATATTAGAGAAGAGAAGGCAAAGGTAAAATTATTTTTAAACTGCCTACCTATTATCTACAAGGAGAGAATATAATTTAAAAATACCAAGACAATGGATGAAGCGGTGCACAAAGAAAGACTATGTTATCAGTAGTTCAAAGGCGGAAATGGTTAGCTGAAAATCTGGCAAAACAAAGAAAAAGGGAAAGGTGACTCTAGTGGAAAAATATTAAAACCAACGTACTTGAAAAAAATTAGGAAAATCATCAAAGGAAGAGGTTTAGTAAAACTGGAGAAAATCAACCAGCCCAATCAAAAAATAAATCTAAACAGATGAATGTAAACAACAAGAAAGAAGAAACTATAAAAATTAAGGAACGATTAAAGTGTTGGTGTTGTGGTGAACCTCATATGTTACGTCATTGTACTCATCAAAAAATTCAAAATATTCAAGTATTGAGAGAGACAACTATTGTAAATGGCATTTTTAGAAACATTCCAAGAATCAGTTTTGCAGTAGAGGATCGCCAAGCTGAACACCAATCAACCATGACCAAAATCAAATGTATGATTGTTGAACAATCTATTTATGTTTTGATAGATCCAAAAGAAAATTTAAGCTATATAAGTCCACAGATGGTGGAAAAGTGAAAATTAAAATCAGAAAAAAATCAGCAAGCATGGTTACTACAGTTAGCTAGTGGAACAAAAAGAAAATTGACCCATAAATAACCAAATATTGTTGTAAATTTAAATGGATATGAAACATAACTGAATTTAAATATTTTACCTCTAAGTTCCTATGATGTGTTAGCTGGAATGGACTGGTTAGAAAAACAGAAAGCAATAATTAATTTCTTAGATCAAACACTTTATTGTGTAGATAGTGACGGAAAACCAGTGATAGTGAAAGGAAAACCCATACCAATATGAATAAGACAGATTTAATCATTGCAGTTAAAAATGACAACAAGAAAAGGTTGTCGAGTGTATGTTTTAAAAATGGAGGAATTGAGACAGCAAACTGAAAAAGACACTGTACAAAATTTACCAATAATTAGAGAATACAAATATGTGTTTCCAGATAAAATTCTTCATTCACCCCTTAAAAGATAAATTTAATTTTCAATTGAATTGGTACGTAGAGCTACACCTGTCTCTAGAGCACCCTACAGAATGAGTACTTCTGAGTTGTTAGAATTAAAACTGCAACTACAATATTTGTTGGATGGAGGTTATATCCGGCCAACTGTGTATCCATGGGGAGCACCAGTATTGTTTGTTAAAAATAAAGATGACACATTCAGGATGTGTATAAACTACTGGAAAATGAATAAATTGACTATAAAATATAGATATCCTCCACCTAGAATAGATGACTTATTTGATCAAGTAAGAGGAGTTACTATCTTTTCAAAGATTTATTTAATAACATGCTATCATCAACTAAGAATTAAGAATGAATACATCAACAAGACTGCATTCAGAACTAGGTATGAGCACTATGACTTTGTAGTTCTACCTTTTGGGTTGACTAATGAACTTTCTACATTCACGTGTCTAATTAACAATGTATTACATAAGTATCTAGATAAATTTGTTTTTGTGTTTATTGACAACATTCTGGTATATTCCAAGAATGAAGCAAAACATAAATAACATCTCAGAATTGTCTTACAAACCCTTAGAGAACATAAGCTATATGCCAAACTTAGAAAATTTGAATTTTACAAAGATAAAATTCAGTATTTGGGTCATGTAGTTTCAGAAAAAAGATTGGAAGTAGACCCGAAGAAGATACAAGCTATCATGGATTGGCTTGTACCTACTGATGTTCCAGCCATAAGATCATTCATGGGTATCGCGGGATACTACAAGAGATTTGTAGAGGGATTTTCAACCTTAGATTATCCTATTACATATCTACAGAAAAAGAGAGTGAAGTTTGAGTGGAAAGTAAACTATCAACATAATTTTGAACAGTTAAAATTTAAACTAACAACTGCTCCTATTTTGAAGATTGCTGATTCAAACAAAGAATTTGTAGTGTGCACAGATGCCTATGCAGAATGATTAGGAGGGGTATTATTACAACAAAACTCATTCATAGTCTATGAGTCAAGAAAATTAAATAAACATGAATAGAACGACATGGTATATGACTTAGAGTTAGTTGTTCTAATACATGATTTGAAGAAGTGGAAACATTACCTTTTAGGAAGGAAGTTTCTACTAATGACAAAGTACATAAGTTTGAAATAATTTTCACACAACCTCATTTAAATGCTAAACATGCTAGATGGTTGTCTTTCCTTAGTGAGTTTTACATGGAAATCAAACATATTAAAAGAAAGGAAAATAGTATTTCATATACTTTGAGTAGGAATGCACATTAAATTTTGAAATAGAAGGATTAATACAAGAAGTGGTGATTCAATATTTAAACTATGAAAAATTTCAAGAAAAATTGCAAATACTGAAACATTGGGATATACTCAAAACTAGAAAGGGTTGATTTATTAGAAAACATATAGTATATTCCAAATGTCTGCTCATTAAAACATGAAATTTTAGATGAGTATCATAAACAACCCTATGCCGGACACCCTGGTTATCAAAAATTGATTTTGGCATTAAGAAATAATATGTTTTGGCCAGGTATGAAGCAAGATGTGGTTGATTAATTAGCTAGATGTTGGAATTTCAATAGGTAAAAATAGAACATGAGCATCCAATATGACTGTTGAACCCTTTACCTATTCCCTAATGGAAGTGGTAAATAGTTTCCATAGATTTTATAGCTGGTTTTCCTAAAACTAAATATCAGCATGATTCTATAATGGTGGTTGTAGACAGATTAACTAAAGCTTCACACTTTTTACTATTACAATCTACTTTTGGTACAACTGAAGTAGCGAATGTATTTATGAAAGAGATTATAAAGTTAAATGGTATTCCTAAAATGATTATATCAGATAGAGATGCAAAGTTTACTTCCACTTTTTGGAAGACTCTGTTTGGAGGAATGGGTACCATATTGAACTTTAGTGCCACTTGCCATCCCAAAAAAAGATGGGAAAACTGAAAGAAAAAACTAGATTCTAGAAGACATGTTACGAATGTATGTTATGGACAGACCTATAATATGGGAAGATTTTCTGCATCTCGTAGAATTTGCAAATAAAAATAATTATCAAGCCTTAGTAGAGATGAGTCCTTTTGAAGCATTGTATGGCAGAAAATGCCACACAATGCTTAGTTGGAGCCAACCAAAAGATAAGTTAATTCTTAGACCAGATGCATTCCAAGAGATAGAAAGAATTGTGAAGAGAATCCAGCAAAACATTAAGATAGCTCAAGAAAGAAAAAAAATCTATGCAGACAAAAAGAGAATTCGTAGAGAATTCAAAGTGGGAGACCATGTTTACTTAACGATTAAGCCCAAAAAAGAGTACTTAATATACGGGTAGCTGCGCTAAATTTGCACCATGCTACTGTGGACCATTAGAAGTTCTTGAAAGAGTGGGGCCATTAGTTTATAATTTGGCTCTACCTAGTCACATTAAGGTTCACAATGTTTTTCATGTTTTCTTATTGAAAAATTATGTACATGATCCTACTCATGTAATTGATTGGAACATGATACAGGTGGAAAAAGGGGGATTTTCTTCAACAGCCCCTTCATATACTAGCACAAGAAGAAATCGAGCTCTGAAATAGAACGACAGCTATGGTGAAAGTGTAGTGGGGGAACTTTTCACCTAAGGAAGCCACTTGGGAGCGAGAATAAGAAATGAAGGGAAAATATCTATAACTGTTTACAAAGTGAATTAAATTTTTGCAACACCGAGGACGGTGTTTGGTTTTAGAGGGGGAATATGTAATATCTCTATTTTTACTGCTTTTATTAGACAGTTGAAAAATCTTAAATTTTGAGTGGACCTAAAATAAAACAATTATTGTGGACACATTTTATTGTTTTAAATTTAATAAATGTGGAAATTGAAATATTTTGCAAAGAATAGAGTTTAAATGGATACCAAGATTTCAAGTCCATGAGGATGGATAAGATTCCAAAGTCTTTCTGAGATTCTCCAAAAATCCTTGGAGAAAATAAATTAAATTTAAATTTTAGATTGGAGATAAAAATGTAAAAATACACCTCAGTAAAGTGGAAAGTTACTGAGAAGAGGTGAAATAAAACTAGAAAGAAGAAAAAATCTAGTTTTAAAGTACTTTTGTGGAAAAAACAAAAGGAGAGCCTAGGAAAAATGGAAAACAACATCTTGATTAATTGGATGTAGGCATGGAAGCATGATAAAGAGAAAGAAAGCTTAAATAAGCCATTGCTAGGTAGAGGAGAGGTTCTCTACACGTTGGAGGAATTGGTCTCTGCTCGGGAGGAGCTGTGGAGAGAAAGCTAGAGGTTGGGTGGAAAATGTTCTTACCAAAAGTGGTATGCACAAATAATTCAATTCTATATTAGAAAATGAGTTTTATAGAAATTTAATATTATAAATTGGTATGGAATTATGATGGAGTTATAAAACATGGAAATGTGTAAGATATTTAAATTTATGCATGATTTAATTTCTCTAAAGAAATTTGTTAGACGGTATGATGTATTTAACAGATAACAACTACGGAAATTATAGTTGATATGTATGGTTGCATTGAAAATTAGAAAACTATATAACCAACTCTCACAATTTCTAAACCCAGTAATAGGTTTTAAATCTAAGATTAGGCTATAAATCTTATTACTGTAAATACATAAAACATAGATAAATAAATTAGAAAGAACTTGAACTTAGTGTATTTATCAGTCGGGTAATAATAACATGAATATGTTAATTACAAACAATATATGTTATTGTAATATAATTTTGGATATACGTAAAAATTATTTCATTATTTCAGAAATGTCATACAAGGCCAAACTGAATAAAATACATACAGAAAAATAAATATAAGCTAAATTTTTGAGAATGAGTATTCATTATGATACTGCAATATTCAAGTCATGATATATTACTGTACATAAATTATAGGTTAAATTTGTCATAAATTATAGACATAATTCATGCTCCTAACTAAACAGTACAATAGAATTATAAATTTGAATATAGTTCATAATTTTATAGGTTGAATATAGACCAGCCTGTATAGAAGAAACCATAATTTAATGTTAATGAATGAACTATTGTAGTCCTCATAAACATACATAGGTATCAATTAAACTATAAGAATGTACATGGAATAACCTAGAGTACCTGTACATACAAAAATATATGTGAGTTAAAATGTGTACAATTGTCTTTAAAAGTAAGTAAAGACATGAACACTTAAATCTAGTAAAATATAAATTTGGTATGAAATTATTACCTTACTATTCCTAATTAAACAATGGTAGTAAACCTGCATATAAAAAATGTGGAAAATAATTAGTGAATGGATTTGACGAAACATAAGAGAAAAAGGAAATTAAAATGACGGGATAGAAAGCAGAGTACCTTTCATATCATTGACAGAGTGCATATGAACAACTCTGAGAATCAGGGAATAGATAAATTATTTATTCCTGTAAAAATTAGGATTTTATTATTAGAGGAAATAAATAAAATTCTAAAATAATTTCATATTATGTTCAATATGATATACAAATATAATATGAGAAATTAATTTGGAACAAAATTCCATAACACAATAGTGTTAAATGTCATATAAAAGTCAATAAGTAAAAATGTGGATTAAATTCATGAACACAATTATTATTATGAGCGATATCATAGAGAGAAATAAAATAACAATAATAAATATTACTGAAGGAATGAGGTCTCTAAGTAATTCCAAACAATGAATTTACTTTAGAGAGAGAGATATTAACATTTTTAAAATATAATTATTGATACAAAGAAAACTAAAGTCGATTGTCTCTAATACCTTCATGAAAATTATTACAACTCTAGGTAATAAATACCCTAGATAAAAATTGAAATTGATTTGAAATCAAACAAAAGCCGTTAATAAAAATATAACAAAGTCGTAAGGATGGTGGAAAAAAATGGATTATGTGCTCAACGATGTTCCTCGTAGTAAATTGGGGAAACAATTAAATGCAACTACCATTAAATGAGAAAACCCTGAAAACAATTTAATCAAGACTTGTGACAAAACCAAAAGGTGGATGTGAGATCAAATTATAAAAATACGGGTAAGAACCTAGAGCATTTGTATTCAGGAGAGACGTTTGGATACCACAGAGGATAACCATAAACGAGAAAGAAATTACAGAGAAGTATACTTCAGAATAATATCTTCATAAATTAATCATATATAAAAACGAAATTCTGGAGAAAACATCATATTATTGGCAGAGAGAAACGAGTTTCATTACCAACTAAATCTCAAAATATTGAGACATGAATGAAATCTATGCTGGAATAAATCTCGTGAAGATTGAAAGTTGTTACCTCTATGTTTCAAAGGAAAGTTACCTCAGAGTTGCGAAAATGTGGAGGAAGAATACCTTGAACTCACGGAGAAAACTATGCAACCAAAAACGAAAAAACTATTAATTGCAGAGAATATAATAAATGCAACTCGAAAAACAAAGTTTACAAAGACATGAAAAATATATCAATGACATCAAACCAAAATGGCTTATCTAAAGTGTAGACAGTCTCGAAAGGCTACGAAAAATTTTTGAGGCAGAAATTGAAATACATAATAAATAATTCTCACCATCTTGAATGGAGAGGAAGACGTTACCAAAATCATGGTTGCGTGTTGGATAAAAGAAGGATTTGAAAACCTAGAGCCCAAAGTCGAGAGGGCCAAATGAAAAATGACAGGTTCGGGTAGGGTTAAGTATTCGTGAAATCCCACAAGGGATACGAAATGATTCGAACCATACACGTGGCTTAAATTGAATACAATAGTCGATAACAAGTTCATGTGAATTCATTTAAGTCTGGAGTACCATCATAAGTGTTAAATCCTAAAAAGGTCAATCACATGAGAACTATGATCTGTACAATTTACGGATCTTAATTTCGAATCACCAAACCCGAGTACGCATATCTTTACATTTAAGAAGGATAGAGATATTAATCAATAGCATGAATATTTTAATACATATGTCCAATTGTAAGTCAGTATTAGTGGAGAAATATAACATTTGGTGTTAATAATATATATGTTTCAATAATTTATATAATTCATAACAAGATTCAGAAGGATCAATTCATATGAACATAATCAATTCGTATGAAGGGTGGATTGGTAACGTTGATAAAACCAAATTATATGTTATGACTTCCTTCTTATGTATTATATATTACGAATTGAATAACATGACAGGAAATTCAGTAGTACAAGGAGTAAAGGTTAGAGAGGGCCTTTATAACATGGTTGCATGGTATATTATAAAAATGATTCAATCCTTTGAATGGGTTCGATATACCGTGTGACCTTAATATAAGAGGATATACCAGGAATGACGATAGCCTTTGGACATAGAGTATCATAATATATATAAGTTAGAAATTAATATAAATAGGTTGAGAAGACCCTTAATATGTTAAATTAGAATGAAAAGTATAACTTAAATATGCTATACGAAATTCACTATAAATATTATAACTAGTGGAACGAGATGATGACGAAATATTGTAAGTGTAATTACAAAGGAAAATGAATGATGAATTCCATAGGTAAGACAAGGATACTACATAGGAGAAAAATGCTATACCTGAATTCAGTAATTATGAATGAAGGAATAATAATAGAGTTTCGTCGAATAGTGACGAACTAATTGAAAGACGTGGACTACAATTTTAGTAGTTATTCTATAACTAGAAGAAAAAAAAAATGTGGTAAGTGGAGTTGTTACAGTTCCATAGACAACCGCCTAACTTATCTTCAATTCAGAGAGCTAATATTTACCTCCCTCGGAATTGTTTTTCTCAAATTTTATTTCCTTCCCTACTACAATTTTAGTTTAAAACAATAATCATGCCTAATAGTTGTTCGATTTAGTTGTTCCTTTGCACGTATCGACTGCCCCCTTGCTTAAATATCTTCCCGTGATGGGAGTCTTGGCATTTTTTATGAATTTCTCCGTAATGGTATTAATTTCATGCCAGTTTCTTTTCCTGTAGCGTGATTTTGCAGAATCCAATTGTATTAAGACAATTTGTAGTGTTAGAATCGTCTTGTCCGTACTCTTAATGATGTGGGTGTCACAGCATACCATATTATATTGAATATTTTCCTTAACGTTTTTCTACTGATGTTTTCTGGAACACTTTTCTTCTAACAAGGCACAAATTCACCTTCATTGTATACTTGTAATTCTTTTTTGTTTCCATTATATTAATAAAGTCTCTAGTTCGAGCCATAACCATATCGATGGAGATATTTATGTCAATATTAAAATGGGTACTCTATATACAGCGTTCTCAAGATTCTCAATCGCGATGTTTCTTAGAACTGTAATGGAGACTGTGAATTTGATTTATCAGAGTTTGTGGTTTACCTATTACTTAATTCCCATCTACACTTAAGTGTTGGTCGAACAATTAGAATTTCTTACTGTAATGTTTATAGTAGTTTATCTTATGCACCTCATGTCATATCGATATTAGAAAGTTTGTTGAACCCAAATATGTATCTTTTCAGTAAACCTACATTACACCATTTACCTCAGTTTTGTTCTTTGAATTCTGTCGCAGTTTTATTATTCTTTGTTGTATAAATATTTTATTATATTGATTGGCACTTCCACCAAGTATTACATGATTTCCAGCTTTAGCTTGTAGATAAGGATGCCATTATTGCGAGTAATATAATGATTCCTCTTTTATTTAATTTACAATTTTTATAGACAACAGGTAATCTATGCCACTACTATGAAGGGTTTTTTTCCAAGAAATTACAGTTTGAAATTCTATTGTCTTCATTTCTACCCTAAAGTCCAGACCACGAAGGTTTTCGTCTAACCTATATGAACTATGAAGCACCATACTCTGCATTTAAGATTAACTAATTCCTTTTGCACTTGAAATTTCTACAAGTGTGAGAGATTAATTTTTTTAATTTTCATATTACTCACAGAAGCTTTATCCTCACTCAATCACATCCATATCACATTTTTTAATATGCATAGTGTCACATGCACGTCACATGTTTTAATGCTCATTGAATCATATTCATGTCACAACAACTTATCCTAGTTATAAATGGTTTCATGTTCTAAGGATTTAATAAGGTGTTTTCTACCCATAATGGTAGACAAATCTTGATAGCTACCACACTACTTCCATACCCTTCCCTTTAACTATGGAATCGAAACTCTTATGAAAATGAATTCCAAAATGATATACGTGTAATAAGGGATCTGTCTTTTCAGTTTACATGCAAGCATAGAAGTGAAAATTACTTATGTACAACTAATATTGTACAAATTATACTTATTTACTTCCCAATCACTCAAAAGGCCCTTTCCAAATTCATAATTACGGAGACATTATTTTCCTAAATAATATCACGTAGTAAATAGATTTATTTTCATAACATAAAATCTCCAATATTTATGCATTTCCTAAGTAAAATCAAAGAGTCATTCATTTACTTGTTATTTTTGAAAGAAAAATCACATAGTCATTTGATTTACTTATTCCTTTCCTAATTAAAATCATAGATTCATTCAATTTCCTTATTCTTTTCCCAAGTAAAATCACTCATTCATTCGATTTATTTTCATACTCTCGAAAATACAAACACAATTTACCCAATTTTCACGCATTAAAGAAAATCAATCAATACAACAATAGCCTAACCAGGAATACTGCAGATAGAGTACACTTGAGAATTGCACACTTTCGCCAGCCAACCATAGAAATACAATCCTCAGTCCACCCCTAGGGTCAGATTCATTTTCCATGGTGTCAACAACTTATGCTGATCGTTGCAGTAGGTATTTCATACTTTCTTTCATGAATGGATTCTTTCTTTAGTGGTGTCTTGCTTTTGTGGTCTTTCACAACCACTTGCCTAGGATTTTCCGTAAAAGCTCACTTTTATCTCTTATGATGCTTTATGCTTATCTCAACTTAGTGTTTCTCTCTAGTTAAGAAGCTTAATAGATATTTCTCTGGCATCCATTAATTCTATTTAATATTTTATGTAGAATTCTTACCATGAAAGAATTAAAAATATCAAGTGTTTTATTCTCAAATGTTTTTAACCTCATTTATTTATTAATAAAATATCCATTTACATAAGTATTTAAATACACTTAATAACGTTTCTTCCATTCTTAATGTCTTAGTCCAAATTTTTTTTTTTTTTTATCTTGTAATAATAATAAAATTAAATAGCACAGGGAACTAAATTAGTATGTCAATCACGGGTATCTCATGTGGTTGGGTGGAATAAATCTTATCTTCTACATGATGAAATCCCCAATACTAACATGATGAGCTATAACACCTTGATAAATATTGTTGCAATGACTTAGAGCCTATGAATACAGTCCTATTGGCTTTAAACCTTGTGATCTATTAAGTCATAGAAACCCCATTCTAGAAAAAATAAATTAACTTAAAGTTTGAAGTAATTGAGATGTATAAAATGTTGTTTCTAGTAAGATTTTTTTACTTTCAACATATTTTTATAGATATACATATAACTTTAATATTAAATTATTCTAAAGATGGATATTGAAATATTTTTTATTTATGGTGTACATTAAAATTATTTACTGTTATACCTTGCTCGACAAGAGCAAAATTACACAATTTGTTTATACACACTTATAAATTGTTTTGAAAATAAAAAATGAAATTGCAGAAGGAATAAAAATAACTATACAGATAAAAATAAAAATTTTCCAATACAATATTTATTATCTACTTGATATTAAACAAATTAAAATTAATGTTCTTGAAATGTATTAGAGTAGATCCATTTTAGCCTTAGATATATCATTGATAAAATATTTTACCGTGCTTATTTCTCTTACATTGCAAAATATCAAAAAAGAAAATTGATCACATGAGATTTGATCACTCTCAATAGTTGATAAATTTGCGGTTAAAATGGATAATATTTTGGTTAAAATAAATCTATCTTTGAATGTGTTCTTTTGTGGGTGCCATTCATAACTTTGTACTCAGCATGGAAGAAATTATCAACCGTATTCATCATCAACAACACACCCATATAAAATTCTAACTATAAGAAATCCTTTACTCTCAAGTTATTTATATAAGATATGTATAATTGGCAATGGAATATTTTACTTTACATGTTGAGAATGCAGCAAGATGATGGATCTTGGTGAAATGAACTCGCCATCACTAAGTGGGCCCGCAGGCAAATTCTGGCGTAAAATCTATTTTTAGACTATGTCTATTTTTAGACATATGGAGCATGGTTCGAGGATTCCAGTTTGAGATTCTTGAAGTATGTGTCATGTTGGTAAAAATAGATGAGACTCTATTTTTGAGGTTAAAGAGGTCGAAGTCTATTTTTAGACTGCCTCTCCTTAAAACAGGGAAGTCAAATATTATTTACCCTTAATAATATTTAGACTATAAATAGCAGTTTATTCTCTTGGAGCACTTCAGTTCGAGCTACAGAAGTGGCTCATGCATCTGACAGAGGGATAACGTGGTTCCCAAGGGTTTGATGGCATCATGCATGGTTGACTTCAGTTGGACTTCAGTTGCAGAAGTTTGGAGGAGTTAATGAGACAACTAGTGGAGTTGTGTTCTGTTTATTTTAGTTGAACTGATTGAGATTAGTTTAACTAGATAATCAATTAGTTATGAGTGGATTGAATTAAATATTATTTAATTCATTAATTAGTAACTCATTATTCAACTCAAGAACACATCAGCTTCACTACAACAGTATTTGCCGGCGCAGGAGACCAAGAAAGAGGTAGGGATGTGAAAGGGCAGAGTTAGCTATCAGTCAGACCATAATCGTTTCTATTTGGAACATTGGCGCATAGGTATGTAAGTTCCATGAGGATTGCGTTGTTAAAGCTAGTGGTTTATCTATACAAAGACATGATCCCACAGTTATCGAAATGTTGCTTAGGAGGCAAGGCAATTAGTGGTGAGTTTTTGAACCAAAAGAATCCCCTTCAAAACCGAGCTAGATTGTATAACTCAGAGGAGAAAGCACCGAGTACTGTGATATAACACTGAGTTTGATACATGATTTCTCCATTATAATATACACAATAGCTGCGGGGTTTTCAGCTATAAGCTTTCCCCATACATACTGTGTTAATGTGTATGATGATTTGATGTGTTATCGCTTGATTTTATTTCCGCATGTGTGATGATTTGAGTTGAGTTGAGTTGAAGAGATTATGTGTTGTGTATGAAGTTCAAATAGTATGTGACCAGGATAGTCTCGGTGGATAATTAATCATTATTCAGCAAATTTCTACATGGTATCGGAGCTATTGAAGTTCAGATTGATCATCACAGTGATTACAAACTTATTTTGGTAGACAGAGTCTGCATGCGGGCCAGGTAGCCTCCGGATTCATCTTTCTTCGGAAAGTGAAAGGTCTGGTAAACGCCCCTTGCAGTCAATCTCTGTGCTAGAAATAATTTTTTCTCACAGATCTAGAGCGGTTGAGCTTTGAGGTGGAATTCGAATTTTGCAGCAGTTTTTGTTTTCTTGGTGCCGGTGTTGAAAATGTCTTTCAACGGTTTGCGACTCGAATATGCTCTTGAAGGCAGTTCGAATTATGTTGCATGGAAGGATCGCATGGAGGCAGTATTAGAAGATAATGGTCTGAAGGAGTTCGTAGATATGGATGTCCAAAATCCCACTGATGCAGCTGAAGTCGATGCATGGCAAAAGAAGATGGCGAAGTGTCGAAGGATCCTGTTGGAGGGCGTCAAGGATCATATTATATCCAGCCTGCATGGAAAGGCTACTCCATATTTAATGTGGACAGCTTTGACGGATCTATTCCAGAGTAAGAGCGACCAAAGGAAGCTGGCGCTCAAAGATAAGCTCAGGAACATCAAGATGGAGAAGGGCGATAGTATCGCCAAATACCTCACGAAGTTCACTCAGTGCAGAGATGAGTTGGGAAGTGTGGGGGTGACTGTCAAAGACGAGGACATGGTCGACCTGGCTCTCCTTCGTCTTCCAAAGGCTTGGCACTCATATCAAGATAGTGTCAATGGTCAGGAGAAGCTGCCGGGATGGGAGTGCCTTTGGGCGGATCTCATGCAGGAGGAGATAAGGAGGACTACTCGAGATGGATCTTCATCAAAGGGAGTTGATGAAGAAAACTGCGCTTTGGTTGCCAAAGAAAAGAAGGGGAAGGGTAAGAAAACCTCTAATTCTGGGGCAAAGGGCAAGAAGCAGGATATGATGAAAGTGAAGTGTTTTCACTGCCATGATCATGGACATTATGCTACCAATTGTCCAAATAAGAAGAAGAACAAGCAAGCGAGAAGATCTGCAGATGGAGAAGCTTTAGCTTCACAGTTCGAGCTTGAATTTTTACTGATCGCATGCTTGGTTTCAAGTGTGATGGGATTGGTATGGTTCTTGGACAGCGGTGCATCATTTCATATGACGGGAGATCAGGAGTTGTTCTCAGATCTGGAGGACAAAGATTTCGGTGTGCACATCGAGATGGGCAATGATGCTAGATACAGTGCGACTGGTATCGATACCATATCCTTTCAGAGGGAGTCTGGTAAACCCTTTGTATTGAAGGATGTCATGCATGTACCTGGATTGAAGAAGAACTTGATCTTTGTGGCGATGTTGGAGGATAAGGGGTATGAAGTGGTCTTCAGCAAAGGAAAAGCCTTCCTGCGCAGTAAGACTACTGGAGAGACCCGGAAGATAGGGGTTCGAACCAAGAACCTTTATCAGTTGCAGGTAGATGGCTGCGCAGCTATGGCATGCAAGGCAGGAGAAGTGGTGAGCCGGGATGATGAGGGCGAACTGTGGCACAGGAGATTGGGCCACCTTCACCATGGAGCTTTGAAGATTCTGCAGCAGATTTCTACTGGGCTTCCTAAGGGTACTCTTGTGCAGTCAGATCAGTGCAAGGGGTGTACTTTGGGGAAGTATTTGAAAGCCACCTTTCACGAGAAGGATAATCGTGCCACGGCGATCCTTGAGAGAGTTCACACAAACGTGTGTGGTCCTTTCTCAATTGCTTCGACAGCAAAGCACAAGTATTATGTGATCTTTGTTGATGATTTCTCTCGAAAGTGCTGGATCTTCTTCATGCAGAAGAAGAGCGATACATTCGCGAAGTTCTGTGAGTTTAAAGCACTGGTCGAGAAGGAGTCAGGGAAGAAAGCGGGAAGATCTGCAAATGGAGAAGCTTTGGCTTCATAGTTCGAGCTTGAATTTTCACTAATCGCATGCTTGGTTTCAAGTGTGTTGGGATCGGTGTGGTTCTTGGATAGCGGTGCGTCATTTCATATGACAGGAGATCGGGATTTGTTCTCAGATTTGGAGGACAAAGGTTTGGGTGTGCACATCGAGATGGGTGATGATGGTAGATACATGAGTGATCGAGACGTACCGTATCCTTTCGTAGGAGTCTGTAAACCCTTTGTCTTAAAGGATGTCATGCATGTACTGATTGAAGAAGAACTCGATTTGATGATGTTGGAGGATAAGTGGTTATGATGTGGTCTTCACTAAGGAAAGTGAAGAAGACCACTGAGAGACCCGGGAAGATAGGGGTTCAACTCGAACCTTTATCGCCATGTGTAGATGATCGCGGCAGCTCATGGCATGCAAAGCGGGAGAAGTGGTGAGCCGGGATGATGAGGGCGAACTGTGGCACAGGAGATTGGGCCACCTTCACCATGGAGCTTTGAAGATTCTGCAACAGATTTCTACTGGGATTCCTAAGGGCACCCTTGCGCAGTCAAATCAGTGTAAGGGGTGTAATTTAGGGAAGTATGTGAAAGCCACCTTTCACGAGAAGGATAGTCGCGCCACGACGATCCTTGAGAGAGTTCACACAGACGTCTGTGGTCCTTTCTCAGTTTCTTCGACAGAAAAGCACAAGTATTGTGTGATCTTTGTTGATGATTTCTCTCGAAAGTGCTGGATCTTCTTCATGCAGAAGAAGAGCGATACATTCGCGAAGTTCTGTGAGTTTAAAGCACCGACTAGAAGGAGTCTGTGGAAGAAGGTGGATTGCTCTAAGGGAGTGATAACGGTGGTGAATTCATCTCGGCTGAATTCAAGGAGTTCTGCAATGCTAACGATCTTGAGAGCTCATCGCAACCCATAACCCGCTTAACGGTGGCCGAGCGGAAGAACGAGATCCATCGTGGGTGCTGCACGGGCGATGTTGCATGATCAGGCTCACTCCCTTCACTTGTGGGCTGAGGCATGCACACAAAGAAGTTGTATGTGCAACCTGTCCTCACAATGTTCTTGGCATGAGTACACCAGAGGAGGCTTATTCGGCAAGAGCCCGATATTTCCCATTTGCGGATTTTCTGGACTCCGTCTTACATGCATGTGACGAAGGATGCGAGAAGGAAGCTGGATTCAACTGCTGAGGTTGGAATATTTGTGGGGTACACTAATACACCTCACAACTATCGGGTGTATTTGTCAGACAATCGAAAGACTGTCTTGCGACGGGATATAAAATTTTAGGAGGAGAAAGCCATGCAGTGTTCGCCTGAGAGGGAGCTACACTTGCATGAAGATGAGGAGCTGTTAGTTCCTAAGGAGGAGCTTCCAGATGTGGATCAGCCACAAGAGGAAGTTCAAGAGGTGGAAGAAACCACCCATGCAGCGCCAACCATAAGAGGGCACATGCGCACTACAGAAGCTGAGCGACTGGCTTGGGATGCAGAGAAGGTTGTAGGACCACCTACTAAGACAACAAGCAGTAGCGCGCACATCACTTGTGCAAGACGGCTGAATCGGATACATGGCTCTTATGAGTCAATGTGTCGTGACGGAGCCATCCTCTTTTGAGGAAGCTGTGGAGGAACCCGCATGGGTAGATGCCATGATCAAATAATATGATTCGATCATCAAAAATAGTTCATGGGAGATTGTCCCAAGACCGGAGGGGAAATCAATGGTGGGTTCGTGATGGATCTACAAAGTGAAGCAGGTAGCTGACGGGAGTGTGGAGAAGTATAAGGCGAGATTTGTCGCCTGTGGCTTCTCACAGATCGAGGGGATCGATTATGAGGAGACCTTTGCACCTGTCGCAAGGTACTCTTCCATACGGACGATCCTAGCTCTCTCAGCGCAGATGGGATGGCACATCCATCAGATGGATGTGAAGACTGCGTTCCTCAATGGAGTTATTGAGGAAGAAGTGTACATAGAGCAGCCTGAAGGTTTTGAGATCTTCAGCAGTGAGTCGCAAGTGTGCCGACTCAAGAGAGCATCGTAGATGGCTGAGCAAGCACCTCGTGCTTGGTACACTCTGGATAGACAAATTACTTGACCGGTCAGAGCTTCCCAAGAGTGAGGTGATCCAAACCTCTCGTGATTGTGGTGAGGGGAAGCCGTTGATCATCGGGGTGACCGTATGTAGATGATCCGATTTTGACCGGCGACGATTGTTGATACTTTCTATGCAAGGAAGATCTAGACGAGAGTTTCAGATGAAGGACTCGGGCCTCCTTCATTATTTCCTGGGATTGGAAATCTAGCAGCGCAGTGATGGACTGTTTGTTTCTCAGGGTAAGTATGCCCGGGAGATACTGGAGAAGTTCAACATGCATGGCTGCAAGCCTGTTGATACTCCTCTTCCTGGTGGATGGAGGAAGGAGAATGCTACTTCGGCGGAGGTAGTGGATGCCACTGTTTATCGACAGTTGGTGGGGTCGCTTATGTATCTGGTCAATACACGACCCGATATATGCTATGCAGTTAACCAGCTTTCACAAGCTATGGTTAAGCCTACCAAGCTCTTTTGGAAGGCGGGCAAGCATGTATTTCGCTATATCGTAGGCACATCTAGATATGGTCTATGGTGGCGGGTGACAGAGGATGGAGTGAAACTTTCTCGGGTTTCACTGATGCAGATTGGGCAGGAGCCCAACAGACCGGAAGAGCACTTCTCCGGAGGAGTTTTCAAACCCTGGGTCGACAAAGATTTTCCCCGGCACAAAGAGAGCGAGGATCCGTGGCACTCAGTTCAGCAGAGGCCGAGTACATGGCAGCAAGTTTGGCTGCATGTGAGGCTATTCGGATGAGGAAGATCCTCGCAGGTTTGTTCAGGTTGCATTTGGAGCCTACAGTGATCTACTGTGATAACCAGAGCTGCATCAAGCTCTCGGCTAATCCAGTATTTCATGATAGGTCCAAACATATCGACATCAGGTACCATCACATCAAAGATTGTGTTCAGCGGAGGATCATGATGCTTTCATATGTTCCCACGGAGGATCAGGATGCCGACATCCTGACGAAGGCGCTCACCAGAAGCAAGTTCGAATTCCACAGAGGCAGGATAGGGATTGCAGATAATCCATATCTTGCTGAGAGGGAGTGTTGAGAATGCAGCAAGATGATGGAGCTTAGTGAAATGAAGTCGCCTTCACTAAGTGGGCCCGCAGGCAAATTCTGGCGCAAAGTCTATTTTTAGACTATGTCTATTTTTAGACATACGGAACATAATTTGGGAATTCTACTTGGAGATTCTTAAAGTATGCGACATGTCGGTAAAAATAGATGAGACCCTTATTTTTAGGACCCGGCCTATTTTTAGACTGATCTCCTAAAAATATGGAAGTCAAATATTATTTACCCTTAATAATATTTTGACTATAAACAGCAGTTTACTCTCTTGGCGCACTTCAGTTTGAGTCATGGAGGTGGCTCATGCAACCGACACAAGGAATCACGTGGTTCCTAGGGTTTGATGGCATCTTGCATGGTTGGCTTCAGTTAGACTTCAGTGGCAGGAGTTTTGGAGGAGTTAACGGGACAAGTAGTGAAGTTGTGTTCTGTTTGTTTTGGTTGAACTAGTTGGGGTTAGTTAACTAACTAATCAACTAGATATGAGTGGAGTAAATTAAATAATATTTAATTTACTAAATATTAACTCATTAGTCAACTCAAGAACACTTCAGTTCACTACAGTGCATGATCAGTTCAGTGGAGACCAGTGGAAGAGGTAGATGAAAGGGTGAGTAAAGCTATCAGTTGGAGGATTAGTTTTGCATGAGATTTGCATTACACTTGGAGGAATTGTCCATGACAATTACGCAATCAAGGGAAGGGGATTCGAACCTTGAACCTCTTCATATACAGGCCATGATTGCGCAATAGAGGCAAGGCAATTGGCGGGGAGTTT